>NQII01001811.1:11777-204814 GCA_002778355.1 Clitarchus hookeri
CGTGCGCCCTCCCCCCCCCCTCGCGGAATAGCATGGTCTTAGCTGCTGCTAGACACCTCCCTCGTTTCTCCCCGCCTGCCGGGTAATTAATGGAAGGACGCGTATTTCTCGAGTTCATTTAGTGAGACGTGGAAAGAAAATGAGGTAGAGTGCGCGTGCGAGCTGCGCAGTAGCCCTCTCTCCGTGCTCCAGCATTGGGCTGCTTTTCTGCCAATATCACTATTGTCCATTCGCGGTTTCTTCACACTTTTTGAATCAAACCTTTGAAAAAAAAAAACTCCATATATGCCGTGTTTGGTTCTTTCTTAAATGTACAATGTAACACAAGCATTTTATACTTGATTTAACATAGCAGTACCTTATTTTTAGTTGAATTTAACTTTGGCTAATATTTTATCTATAAAATATAATATTTCATATTGTAACTAATATGAATAAAGGCNCTGCTTTTCTGCCAATATCACTATTGTCCATTCGCGGTTTCTTCACACTTTTTGAATCAAACCTTTGAAAAAAAAACTCCATATATGCCGTGTTTGGTTCTTTCTTAAATGTACAATGTAACACAAGCATTTTATACTTGATTTAACATAGCAGTACCTTATTTTTAGTTGAATTTAACTTTGGCTAATATTTTATCTATAAAATATAATATTTCATATTGTAACTAATATGAATAAAGGCAGCGAGGAAAAAGGTATGTTGGTAATGCCTAGTTAGAAATAGTTCTTATGCAACATATTATTACACTGAGTGCGTACGAATGCGGTGCGTTGGCCCTACGGTGTAATTTTCTAAGCTTTGTTCGTATGAGGCGGAGGAATATCCTGGAAGTATAAATTTAGCAGGGCTTCTGAAAAGTTGGAAGTAACCGCGAATGGAGTATATCAAGAACAACGTGGATAGCAGTCGAGGTTAGGACACTGCGAGTAAGTGCTTTGAGACATTTCTACACTTCCCCATACCTAGTTTTAAGGCATCTAGAATATATTCAAATTGGGGATCGTGTATTATCCATATAAAAGAGTGGGTCCGCTGAAAATTCGGATGTAAACAAACACGTTCATCGTTGTTTACCATGTGACTTTGACATTTGCATTGGCGATGGGTGAATCGATGTTGGGTACATACGCAGAAGATGAAAATCGGCGTATAGGCTATTCACGGTAAAGTGAGCACTTTCTCGAAAGCACTCTCTTTTGGATTGATAGTCAATAAATATATTTTATTTTAGTCGTAGACGTTAACTTCCGAGTGCAGTGGAATATACACAAAGTGTTTACTACTTACATGACAATATCTATTTTAAAATGTGGTTAAAGGATTAAAAAAAAATGGCTGAAAAGAAAAAGTAACTAGGGCCTCAAAAGTGCTCACTTTACCGTGAACAGCCCATACATCATCTTTAGTCTATGGTGTAAATGCTGTTCACTGTTAATTGGAACATTGGGCGTGCGCCCAGTCAAGTCGGTAACGACGACGAAGTTCCACGTCGAAACGTTGAATAAAAAATGTTTGGTAAGTAATTGTGAATACTGAAATTATTTATTTTGCTTTCCGTTTTAGTAAATACAAGCGTAATAATAAGCGAATTTTGTAAAATATTTACATTTCTAATGATTTCTCAGTTTTACTTGACCGGCGCACGTGAAGTGGTCAGGGCCATGTAAATGTTAATTTTCCATAAGGCGGAAGAATACACAACGTGCATACACGTATAGATCTTAAGCAGGTCATTTGAAAGTGCACAGTTTACCGTTAACAGCCTACATGAGCCTATACTTCTCAGTATTTTACATACTGGGTCCACAATTTCTGTTTATTCATTGGCTGCTGAGGATTATTTTGATTCAGTTTGCTTGCACGGAGTACGACCGCATTATTTATTCCTGTTTATCACTGGCTGAGGAGTTGAACAGGACGTGTCAAAACCACTGTGGCTCGATGATCATGAAATGAACACCAGGGTATACATGCTTGAAGTCTAAACCGCCACCGAAAGAATTTGCGAAATTCGCGTACCTCTAGTGAATACTAGAAACCCTGTAGGCTAGACTCCACAATCTTACGTACAGGGACACCTGTTTTCCACTAAATCGCACACATTCAGTACTGGAGTAACTTAATTCTGACTGGCCTAGTCAATCGCGAAGACACGCAGGCAGTAGGCTTAACCAAACGGTAATTGTATGTGGGCTCGTACGAGAGTAAGTCTGTTGTAAAACACAGATGACCCTGCTTGTGTACAATCGTGCAGATACCACGCAGACGTTCGTCGGTTGCTTCTAGTCACAATGGAAAGAGATGATTGGGTCTGCTTTCTGTTACGTGTTTATTATTGCCTAAGGGTTCTCTGAAGGAGTCGAACAACGCGTCTACCAACAACATAAAAGTTTTTTTAGTTATAGCTTTTTCCAAATGAATCTGCGAAATTTTCAGGTGTCTAGTAGTTACAAAGAGCAGTGATTCCCATTAGGCTATCTGTGGTTTCCTGGGGTCCTGACATCATTCACTTGGCAAAATACTCGTCTCGAACAATTGCAGTATTAAAAATAACCTGCTAGACATGCCGTAAATTTGTAACTCATGATAAATAATAGCTGAAATTATTTTACACATATTTTACACAGATACAAAATATTCTTTTTTTTTTTTTGTTAGGTACGTGGCTTACCTAAACAAAAAAAATTTGGAAGGTTTTTCTAGGTTCTTAGCGCATTAGAGCCAGTGTTCTAAAGTACAAGTTTCGGTTGTGCATCGCGCGGTTATGCCACCGTTCAGATGACACAAAGAAATAAGATTATATGGTGGTTTCTTCGATGACGTGCATGGTGTGGCTGAAAACAGCTATAGTCTGTTCGCGGTTTCTTCACATTTTTTGAATAAAACATTTGAAAATTCACCCCATGTATGACATATTTGGTTATTTTCTAAATATGCCATGTATCACAAGCGTTTTATAATTGTGTTGACATAAAATTACCGTATTTTTTGTAACATTAAAATGTTATTTATATTCTATCTATTAATTATAATATTTTATTTATAATTAATATTAATAAAAACAGTGATAAAATACCGTAGGTGTGTTGGTAATGGCTAGTAAGAAATAGTTCTTATGCGAAATGTTTTTGCACTGAGTGCTCACGAATGCGGTGCGTTGTCCCTTCGATGTAATTTACTAGACTTAGTTAAACTTTGTTTTGTATGGGGCGGATGAATATTCTGGAAGTAGAACTTTAGCAGGGCTTCAGAAAAGTTGGAAGTAAACGAGAATGGACTATAAACGGCATGAAGGTGAAGTGGCAAAAGTAAAACGAGGTTTATGCTGGAAAGTAGAAATTTATCTTCCAGTTATTTAAGACTATGTTCAAGGATATTAATTTTATATTACATCAGAAATAAAAAGGAATCCCCGCCATGTTAACTACGATAATGTCCGATTTGTGAGTAAATGCGGGTGTGTTACAAATTATTTTGTAAGTTGCGACCTTCATAGTTTAGCTTGCTAAGGCGTTTCCTCGTAACCGATAAGATCCAGGTTTTAATTCCGGGTAAGCCACGAGTGTACGTGTCGGTTTTTAGATAAAAGTAGGTCCGTTTAACACCTGAGACATTCCAGATAAATCTTCCGGCTTCCGGCATAAAAGTGGAGGCGGTGATAAGCCCAATAAAAAACTAACACCAAGTTATGATGTAAATTAGTAGGGGAGAGAATTTGTCCACTTGAAAATAAGCTTCGACCATGTGCGGGCAACACACTTCTCTAATGTGTAAAGTCCATATAATTTAGCCGTGTTTTATCATCAAGCTAGACTTAGCCGTGTAGGAAGGCACAAATTGACTGGCACTGAAAACAAAGTTGAAGTGAGCTTCCTATATTCTCCACTGCAGCGATATCAGTTGTTTTGGTCCCTGTATTTCCACTTACCGTCGTTCTATTGGTCTAGGTTGGGCCGCACATGTTTACCATACTCTTCAACGTTTATTATTATTGGACCGTCGGCCAATCAAAGTCGTGTGTTGACTGTGTACCATTTAATGTATCGCGACAGATGTAACAGGTTTTAAAGTACGTTGTGTTCATTTGAGAAATTATTAAAATTAACATTTTTTGTTATTACGAACTATAATTTTGGCTATTTACAAATCTTTCTTACTTGCATTCCAATAAAGTACAGCGGAACAGTAAAAGTATAAAAGTGTTAGTTATGTCTTCAAGAGCAAAGAAATTGACACATAAACATAGCCCCTAGTATATACGGGCATACTCCTCAAAGGGCTAATACTCCTGTACACAACTCAAGTACTTGTCATTTGGTCATTGTCTGTAAGACCTGTTAGACGTAATTCCACTATCTGGCAAGACCACACAGAATTATCACTGGAGTTCCACTCCTTCGCTGTCCTCTGGATTGCGTCATACTGTTGATTATTCACTCACACGCATCTAAGAGAGTACAACAGTTTGAAACCTAGGCTGGTGTTAAACTATAACAAGAAATCATAGGGTCCGTACTGAGGTGAACTGACTTGCATTCTCCACCTCGTTGCCATTGTAAATGTCTCCTCCACATCCACTGTCCGCCTGAGTCCTCGCACCCCAAAAACTAATTACGGCTGCAAATTGTTTGCAAATTGGTGTGCGCGAAAACACTTCGAGATCGAGATCGAGATCGAGATCGGTAGGGTATGGGTAAAATGAGACAATAGCTTTTTCCAAGGCCAGCATCTTGCCTTAAAATGCTACCAAGGAAATAGCTTGTACAGTAGGTATTCCAGAAACGGATATTTCTCTTCCACACAATGAAATTGGCAGATTTAGTGATGACTATAGTATCTAACGACAAATTGCTGTAATAATTGTGTAGGCCCCTCTTCCCTCCCGTCACACACCAAACAGGAATTGGCGTTTTCTTTGACACTGTATATAAAGTGTTATCCAGAATAGTGGAGCGAGCCGCCGTGCAATATATCGAGCTGGATTGTGAAATAAAAAACTCAGTGTAGTTGCAAGAAAAAAAAATTAGATTATATGAAGATCCAACTCCCTTTAGCTCACTCGTAAATGCATTTAACACCTACGAACTAGAGATCAATTACTGGAATGTTGGGGCATTGTGCATTACGTTTACGTTCAAACCTCGTGCTTACTAGTGCGTATTAAGTTTTAATGCTACATGTAAATGTTGGTACTTAGTGGGCAAGCTATCTGAGTATATATACACATACATACACACGCAGTATGATTCACGAGGAGTTACCGCCACTCACAGAGCTTATTCCTTACATAATTTGGAGCAAAATATGTATTATAAATGTGGGTACTATTCCCAATATTTACAGTGTAATTCAACAAATTGTAAATGCCTAGATTATTTCGTATGGGGATGGATGAAGGATATTGTTTACCAAAGGACTGCACAAACACGTGAGGAACTACTTGCGTGTATCACGCGTGCAGCTACAGACATCAACGACAGCCGTGCGCAGCTACGTAGAGCAACACGCGCGGTTCAAAAGCGTGCGGCCAAGTGTATGGAAGTAGACGGAAGCATTTTTGAACATCTTTTGTACGCTTCTTAGACACAACTGTGATGCTCAACTGTAAACTATACGGTTTGATAATACATCACTGTATTAACTTCCGAAAGGGTTATTATTTTATTCGTCAATTAGCTAATTTTTAGAATTACTATGTAAATATTGGGAATAGGACCTACATGTATATGTCATACTTTGCTCCAAATGATGTAAGAATAAACCCTGTGAGTGACGGCAACTCCTCGTGAATCATTCTGTATATATTTTAATTTCATATTAATATGCTGGGTGTATTTATTAATGTGCAGTTTTAGGGAAGATAGATTACGTTGCCCTCCACACGCGCACGAGCAGTATTGTCGGCCAGGTCGGTCCACACAGTCGACGAAGGTAGCCGAGCATCTCCGACGGCCGGCGAACTGAATTCACGTCAGATAGCCAGAGGTGGGAGGCGAGGGTCCCCGTACAGGGCGCGGCGTCGTGACGGGCCGTCGCCGGCCGGGAGGGGGTTCCCCACGATGCTGCCACGCCATTGTCCCTGTCAAGTGTCGCCGCGATGCGACGTGACCTCCCCGTCACGAGCGGGGCCCCGGGGTCCGGCCCCTGGCACGCCTGCCTTTCTGCTCTGCCGCGGTGCTGTGTGTGCCCCGGGCACGGCGCTGCCTGCGTCATGGCGGGTCCTGGAACTGCCCCCCTCCCCTCCCAGTCATAGAGCACATAGGCTGTTCACGGTAAATTGAACACTTTTACACTAACCTTCGAAAAAAAGTCACGGGCGCTACTTGCATGCATTTTAACGGGCGCGCTGACTGACACGTGCCCAGTAAAATTGGCAGAGGCGAAGGCGATAGTAGTCCCGTGTATTAACGTTGAATTTATAAAGTGAGGTAAACATTGGCGAGTAAATAAATTATTTTCTTTTCTAATGCACACCAGTAAAATAATTAGCAAATTTGTGAAATATTCACTTTTGAAATTATTTTAGAGTTTCACTTGGCCAACGCATGAATAAGGTGATCAGGCCCATGGCAGCGTTAATTTTATGTATAGTGGACGAACACTCTATGTGCATACAAGAAGATCTGAAGCAGGGTTTTCAAAAGTGCTCAGTTTACCGTGAACAGCCTTTACACACAGACGAATTGGCGTAGTAGTCCCATTCTATCATTGGCTGTGCAAGGCTCTGGGAACGGGCATTGAGTCTGATTCGCTACTGCGTGCTGCCGGCTGGCGAAAGTGTTACCTGATTGGCGAACGGCGTTAAGTCATGCTGCTGGCCGGTGACGCCGTTTTGCTTGCGTGTGCGGTTCGAGTTCGCGCGGAATAAGTGGCTATTACACCTCTGTATTCTTGAGTATTCTGTGAGCGGACCAACTGTGCATCTGCAACCGTGTTCTGGCTGTCACATATACATACTACAACTACATACCACAAGAATAACATACTTGTACTAAACGGGTATATGTTACATGCACGCAGAAATGCGTGGGTGTGCACCCTAGGGCGTGGTAGCATTCTTCCTGAGATTGGTTTTCCAAGTGAGGCCCTGTAATGTGGAAATGATGGAGTGCAAGAATGTAGGAAGCAGGAGCTCCCGGATAAAGCACGTTAGCCAAGGTAACGTCCCTAACGAGAATCCGGGGTGACTCCTAAGGGAATCGAACGCTAATCGGCGAGCACGTTGTGAATGCATATGTTGAGAGGCACCGAAGGTACCTGTGGGAATTTACGGCTATAGTCCATTCACGGTTTTTTTCGGATGTTTTGAAACGAATCTTTGAAAAATCACCCTAGGAGTAGCATGTCAACCTGTTTTTTTTAATAAATTGTATACCACAAATATATAACACTGTGATTAGCTTTAAAGTATTGTATTCTTGAATAAATGGAACTTTAACTTATTATCTTATGTAACTTGTAATATTTATTCCGTATTAAATAAGAATTAAATACAGTGGGAGCAGCGATGTGTTGGCAACGGCTAGTAAGAAATAGTTCACAGTTTTAATATTTTGCTTTAACCTAGTTTTTTTGGTATGTCATTTGTAAATTAAACATTGTCTATTGATATATTAAAATTTTTAGGTAGCGCTGAAGAAAACATATTTTATTATTACAATTAAAAAATATCAGCGCAAATTATGGTGCGCAGCCCGAGTGACGTGGTGTTTTTCCGTCCGAGGAAGAAACTGGAATAGACTGAGCGAAACTTGTCACTCTCTCTCTTTCTTTCTCTCCCCGGGGGAGTTTCGCACCGCTTGTAGTAACAGGAAGATTATATATGTTTTCAATTTCAGCATATTTTATACTTCGGAAAAATAATGATTTTTGAATTTGCAATTTACAACTGAAACGAGATTTTATTGTTTAAATATTTACTTTAATATGTTCAAATGTGATGGCGGGACGGTTACAAATCCGAAGTTGGCAGAAATGGTGGCTGGCGACATGACATGATGTGTTGCTAGACGAAGCGTTACTTTCTCTTCTTGTGAAAAATACTTCAAATTAACCACATCAAGTTTGTACACATTGTTTTTTAAACCTACCTAGGCAAGTTACGATATTTTGATACATCTATTCCACGGCAGGAATAAATATACTGTAACGCACGTCGTGACCGCTGTGTATGAAAGAGTATTGTTGCCATTACGTTACATTGGACCAATATGTGTGCGATTGCAAATATTGGACGAGTGACATTTATACGTTCTAACCGTGAACTGTTTTTATGATTTAATTAAATGATTTAAGTGTTTTTTAAAGTTTTATGTTTATTTATGACAATGTTGTAACTTCGCCCTAGGTGTTTGAAACACAATTGTGCAACTTGCTTACGTTTCTGTGTTTTAAATGTTCGCCACAATTCCAACTGCCAGATAAATTTGAATAGATAATGAAATAAACCTAGAAAACAGTAAGTACCAATGCATAGAAATGTGAGCGGAATAAAAGTTACCGTAGGCCTATTTGTGTGAATGTTCACCACTATCTTTAAAGTTTGTCGGTGCTACGTACAAAAAATAAGCGACTTGAGTTGCGTGTTTGAATTCACTGTGTCTTTTCGTTGGACTGGTTGTTCCTTCGTTTGAATTGTTATTGCACCTGAGGCCGTTTTTTTTAACGAAATAACCCAACACATATCAATAACAAAAGGTTAAATACTACAGTTCTTTCCCCTGCAGTAGTAATAAGGGTGAAACAGTCTCGGCAAAATATTAACGTGTATTACGTGTAATGTCCTGTGTCGTGTATTACAAATATGTTAACAATATAACATAATAACCGTAAGAACTATCGTCAATACAGACATTTGACGTGTAACGTATATTGGAAGTGTTAGAAGCGGCGCTGTCACAACCCTCACCACCCCCCACCACCTTAAACCAGTGTAGGGCCTCCCGGACTACACATGTTACCCATTAACGCATGCCGATGTCAAGCCTTGGTGGGGTAACACTTCCCGCCCACGGGNTGAAGATTGCACACGCCTAAGAAATGACGAGATAGTTGGGCGACTTCAGCCTATGAGAGAAATTAAAACACATGCTGAAAGGGTGATATACACCGAGAATAAGCTGACAGCACATGGCAGGGGCAAAAGGCCCACACCACCCGCCTCTGCCCCTTCCCCCAACCATCAAGAACCAGGGCGCGTGTATGAAGTTTTTTTTGTTCTGCGCCCTCCTCCCACCCTCCCACTCCCAACACGGGAGACATGTGTAGGAATCTAGGGAGGGCATCCAGATAGTTTAAAAGCTGTTTTTCGAGACAAGGGAGGGGTCAGTCATATCGGGGCAGTCGGAAGCTGCGATATTCCGCGCCGGAAGAAGGAGTTCAATCAATCCGTTCGGAGAACAGTCGGCAGTCAGTTAGAATCGCGCGCTGAGAGATGAAGTCAAGTCAGTCAGCCAAGGCCGGGGGTTCAGGCCCCGGCCGCGTCAGTTCGCAGAGACTGTCAGTCAGTGAAATCCCGGCGCCGGAAAGCGACGAGCTGCAGGCAGCGCGGCGTGCGGTATCCCCCACACCAGGATGCGCAGGAATAGCACTGCTGGAACAGCATCAAACAGCAGAACACAGATAACTATCAACTGCGTCACTCAGGGATGTCTCCTGTCACCTAATGCCCCCACAGCGTCGGAAGCGTTAGCCAGAACATTGTAAACAGCCCTTCAGGCTAAGAAATCGCAGGGTCGAAACGTATGTGTAAATTCTCGGCACAAGGTGCCGGGGAAAGTACGTATAAATTCCCGGAAAAGTTCCGGGAATGTATGAATAAATTCCCGGGCAAATAAACCTGTTAAAACCAAGATGTAATGAAGCATTGTTTATACACCTTCAACCTTCAAGGCACCTTATAGTCTGTGCCACCAAACATTAACTGAGGACCCTACTACCCACTCTGTACACCACAGGTGGGGAGTAGCGTCACATTGTTAAAATGTCATAAAGCTGACCTAAATATGGTTATACGCCTAAATTGTGAACATTCGTACGAAATGGTTTTTGAAATATGGCAGAATTTTTTGAACAGCTGAAAACAGTAAACAAAGCATTTGACAGTTAAAACATAATAGTCACATGGTGGAAGGACACGTAATCGTTAACCAAAAGTAGAACTTAGCAGGGCTTCATAAAAGTGTGAAGTAACCGTAAATGGCACATAGACGTCGGTTATACAACCATCGAGACGCGGCTTCAGCCCCGGAGCCAAGACATCCATTGCGCCGCTTATTGTTTACGCTAAGGTATTATAGGCTACTCACGGTAAAGTGAGCACTTTCGAAAGACCTTTCATTTGGAATAACAGTCAATAAATATATTTTAATGTATACTTGGACGTTAACTTCCGAGTGCGTTGGAATATACACCCTGTGTTTATTACTTACATGGAAATGTTTATTTAAAAGGGTGGTTAAAGGATAAGAAATGGCTGAAAGAAAAAAAGTATCTATGGCCTCAAAAGTGCTCACTTTACCGTGAACAGCTTATATACACAGACACGTGCAGGGATTTTATTCTCAAGTTGAACGCATTGATACGTGCTCAAGTAAACGTGTTCCGTGTACGAGTGCTGGAAGGACACAGATGGAGAGAAATGCGAATGCTTTCAGCCGTTAACCAACTGCGACTGGAAACTTAACCCGTTCGGTCACACAATAGCTGAATTCAAGTGTTGCAATCACGTAATTTTCCAGTATGGGCTGTACTTGTGTCCAGCATTTGTCTTGAAAACAGCGGAACAACTTGCTGCATGTTCAATTATATTGGCATCAACCATTCGTGTCAAAAAGGTGTAGAAAAATTCCACAAAACAGATTAGTCGCAAGGAAGACTGGATACTGATGCCTTGCCGTGTACAGTACTGGTAATAAACATCGTTCAAGTGCAACGTTTCCGCGATCGTGGACACGCTTATTGAACGGGTTAACCTTCGAAGCATGGAAGTATTGTCCATTCTCGGTTACTTTCAACATTTCCGAAGCCCTGTTAAAGTTATACTTTCACGCTATTCCTTCGCCTCGCGCAAACAAATCTCAACATGGTTAAGGTTACTTCTACTACAAGTTGGGAAAATCAACGTTGAAAGTTTGGCAACCAAAAATTTGCGCCACTAAGTAAGCGCTAGCGTCGGCAATGTACCAGATTTTCTCTGGTTTTATACGTTAAAAATCATGATAATTGTATTAATCATAAATCAAATAAAAAACAATTTCGTATGTAAGTAAAATCTTTCTCTGTTATTATTCACGTAGCTTAAGTTACGTTTTGGAACACAGCGCACCTAGCGGCGGAAATTTTCCCTTTGTCAAACTCTCTCACAATAAATCACGTTTTGTTTCTAGCCTGAGTAGAATAACTCTTAACCAGGTCTAAAAAATTACACTAAAGGGACAAAGGACCGCATTTCTTTAATAACATTTTACATAAGAACTACAAATTTCTTACTAGTCATTACCAACATACGTATTTTCTCTCTGGTTTTATTTATATTAATAATAAATTTAATATAATAATATTTAAATAAAATATAAGTGAAAGTTAAATACAATCGTTAATAAAATACTTTTATATTAACAGAAGTATAAAACTTTTTTGATGTAGACATATTTAGGAAAGAACCAAACATGACATACGAAGGGTGATTTTTCAAATGTTTGATTCAAGAAGTGTGAAGATACCTCGAATAGAGTATAAAAAAAATAATCAAATAAGAACTCCGCCTCATTTGCTTGTATTTAGTGTGGAAGTCTTGTTGAGAACAACCGCGCCCATCGTCTAATGCAGGTGCCAAGAACAGACCCGGGGACCCAGGAATGTGAGTCAAGCAGGAATGATAGGCTTAACCCACCCGTCTTTTGGGTCGAAATTAATGCGTGAGGCGTTTCTGCATGCCATGGCCATCCGAATGTAAGTTGCACCATTAGAGGCCGCCTTTTTAAATGATCAATCAAAATTTGTACCCACATTTCTATTGCAAAACCGGTTCTTCGAAGTTACCATCTCAAAAATCGAATAATGTAATGCAGCAAAATTTTATATTATATTATATAGAGCTACGCATAATAACTACTTAAATAAAACACTAAAGGAAAAGGGTGGAATACTGAAAGGTTTATTCTTGAAGTTAATGTTCTTGGTGGCTTGTATTTTTCTAAAGCTTGTGATAACGTAGTGCATGCTGAGTTTTAATTCGTCTGGGTCGTAGCTTCTCACAGTACGTGTGTATATTGTAAACATATGTTTTTGATACTTTTANTGAGTTTTAATTCGTCTGGGTCGTAGCTTCTCACAGTACGTGTGTATATTGTAAACATATGTTTTTGATACTTTTTAATCATAATTTCTTATTTTTATCTCACTGTTAGAACCTACAAGATAAATTACCAAGCGTGTAATGTTAAGGACTTAGGGTAACTCCCAAATGTATGTGCTTACAGTGTATAGTACAGATATATAGGCCAGCATTTCCTTCTAGAAAATATATAAATTATAAAACTCAAGCGCAAGAGTTGTGTACACACTTCCTCGAGAAATATCTTAGCAACGTGCTCTCCGGAGCTGTTCATAAATTACCAGAACGCCCGCAAGCAAGGAGGGGATTAGAAAGTAGTGTTAACCCGTTACACGGGAGATTTCAGAGGCAGGCTTCTTGTTTACGTAATGTTTTGGAAGGTCCATTAAGTCTACATTAATATTCCTCCGCGCGTCACGGCTGACAAACGAAAGAGATTCAAAGTACGCTGCTACGAAATGCGCGTAGTACTTGTGTGTGTGGCCTGCTTGCTGCTAACGCCACACACATAAATCAAAGCAGTTATTGCTAATCCTCGCGCGGGTCGTGCAAGGGCGAAGTTACACAAGCGTGAACAACTCCACGAACGATGCGCAGCATTTATAACCGAACGTGTTCGACCATGTGCTTAGCCTTAGAGGGGTTCCATTTTAGTGTCTGACCGGCTTGACATCGTGAAGGAGGAAAGGAGGGGGTATTTTTACCTTAATGGCTTTCCACCTTCAACCAAGATAAATGCAGTTTTAGTTCCGCAATCACTTTTTAACACACGTTGATACTCTTAAGTAAAAGCCGTATATAAATTATCGTTTCACTAAAGAACATTTTGCTGTTACGGCATGCTTTTAAATTAACTCACCGAAAATTGTTTCAAACCAGCGTAAACAGTGAGAAGTGCTTACTGGAATGATTGGAGACATGCTGATTAATTCGGTAACTGAAAAACAGTGATTTAACCGTGATTTGGGCTGATTTTACGGAAAATTTCACCACCCCGAAAGTTTATGATTTGACTTTTAGAGTAAAGATACGAAGACATGTGACTGTGTGACTGTATTTTGTATTTTTGATAAAGAATGCTCCTTGCTCAGTTCAGTTTGTGTATTACCCGGTGCCAATCTTTGCGCACCGGGACGAAATATCCACGTTTTTCACTTTCACTTCCGTGCTATCCAGAATAGGTTAACACGACTGAGAAAAAATTATCAACCGTGTTAGCATGGTCCAAAAATACTTACCACTCAAAAACAAAAAAATTACTTAAAAAACACATTCAACGTTATGCACTCAACTACAACAATAACATAAAAATAATATATAATAATAACAGTGACGTGATACCATTATAACACGCTGAGATGGATGCTGTCTATAGATCGTCTGGTCCACTGCATGTTAGCTGTAATGGCGCACACCTTAGCAGCGGCGAATAAACAATTCTTTCTGAAGAAAAACTCTGGGAATTAAAATAGAAAATCAGCGGTATTTTGAAAAGTGAACGCGAACATTTTTCTTCTTAAAAAAATTTTTGGTAATACCGGACACTGTTCTTATTTTATGTATACACAATCTAGCAAAGCCAGAAAGTATTACCTTCAGCACAATGTTTATTATTGATTATACATTATACATGCATACTATTTACTCTCCTCATTTTATGAACTCCTGACGTGGACAGATTCCTGTATTGCGGTGCAATAGAAGGTTTTCCATATTTTGATTTCGTTTCAAACATATATATTTGAGGTCGCAACGATGTGTGTGTAATATACACTGACGTGCCAAAAGTCATGGGATACAGGTCTAGTATCGTGTAGGCCCTCCTCTAGCCCAGCGAAGTGCAGCAACTAATCTTGGAATCGATTCCACAAGTGAAAGAAACACCTGTGAAATATGTGTACCCATGTCGTCTGGATAGCTACTCCCAGCTTCCTGCTATTTATAGGCAAAGGATCTTGGATGGAACTTCCCACAACGTCCCATACATGCTCGATGGGGTACAATTCAGGAGAACGCTCCAGAATGCTCCTCGAACCAATTCTGGGCAACTTGGACTGACAACAACGGTGCATTATCGTACTGGAATATCCCATCCTTGTGGGGGTACGAGAAGCCAATGAAGGACTGCAATGCAATGGCATGACCAGTACACACTCACTCACGCGATGTCAAAGCACAACTGATCTAGTTCTGGGCACTTCCAAGACGTAGCCGGTACGGTGGAGCCACCTACTATATTACCTTTACATTTGCTATATCATGACTTTTGGTATGCCAGTTTATATTCCTTACGTTTCCGCGTGCAGGAATGTTTTTTTTAATGAAGCGCCCATTACCAAAGGATGCTTTGTCCACAAAAATTAAGAACTTATTTAAGGGTATTGCTACATTACAATTAAAGTCTAAAAAAATGTTACCCTTCCCAAGAGATCCGAAACCCTCCGAAATTGCATATGGAAAACTACACCTTGCACAGGAGCAATTATCGACAGTATCAAATAAAATATGGCAGTTTTCTGAAACATGCCTTGTACAGGAACAGTAGTCCCTTTGTCTTGAAGCCTCTTTTAGTAAGATGGAGTGTTGAGTTCCTATGCATGCTTGTTACATAACTGGCTAATACTGCTTTTCTTTAATAGCTTTTTCTGCACTTTACTCCATTTTGGGGGTATTCGGACACGGCACCTTTGGAAATGGACACCTCATATGTTGCTTTCATGAGTGTTGAGTGAACTGCGATCGAACTGCATCGATATGGAGTCGAGCTTTGTTTGTATCTCAGAGAGTATGCAGGTGTATGGCGGAGGAGTGTGTGTGTGTTGATTGTGTGTGTGTGTTTATGCGCAGGTGTCGGCCCGGCTGGAGGGGAGAGTTCTGCGACCAGTGCACGCCTTACCCCGGCTGCAAGCACGGCTACTGCAACGGCTCCGCCTGGCAATGCATTTGTGACACTAACTGGGGTGGCATCCTCTGCGACCAAGGTACCTTCCTGCCCTGCATCACCTTGCATCTCTGCTTCACCTGTCTAGTAGTATTTTATAGTTACATAGTCGTTGAAATTCAAGTCACCAGTTCTACACATGCATGGACGTCACATCCACTCCGTATAATACCAAGGATCATAGAAGAGAGTAGTTATGACACTAACAACTCCCTTGTACGCGCTTGTGAGCGGAGTGTCATATTTTCACATGCGTGTCACAGTCTTAAGACACTCACGCATAACGAATAACCTACATAGTGCGCGTGATGGTCTAGAAGCTGAGCATTTCTGATTGCCTTTGCATTGCCGTAGAATATCTACTACTATGACACAAGATCGTCTGGGTGTTTGTTGCTGGTTGGCGAGGGCATTTCCCCGGCTGTCGTGGGCGGGAATAGGGATACACGCAGTAGTTCCCATTCTGCGTACTCTGTTGTAGTCTATTCGTGGTTTCTCCACACTTTTCAAATCAAACATTTGAAAAATCGCCCCAGGTATGACACGTTCCGTTGATTCTCAAGTTTATCACAAGCGTTTATTACTTGTGTTAACGTACAAGAAGCTTATTTTTTTGTTAAATTAAATTTTTTACTTGATGTGGATAAACGCAGAGAGAAAATGCGCGTGTCGGTAATGCCTAGTAAGGCAAAGTTCTTATGCAAAATATTATTACACCGAGTGCGCCCGAATGCAGTGCGCTGTCCTTTTGGGGTAATTTTATAGACTTGGTCGAGCTTTGTTTACACGAGGCGGAGGAATATTATAGAAATAGAACTTAAGCAGGGCTTCAGAAAAGTTGGAAGTAACCGTGAATGGACTAAGAGTTCGTGATGCCGCCGCGTTCCNTAGAACTTAAGCAGGGCTTCAGAAAAGTTGGAAGTAACCGTGAATGGACTAAGAGTTCGTGATGCCGCCGCGTTCCAGGCTCGAGTCCAGCGTGAGATAACTATGGCCGCGATGTCGCGAGCGAGATTAAAATAACAACGCGGTCAGTAAGGAGGAAGGCGGGCTGAATGGCGGGACACCGAGCACACGCAGATGTGTAGTCCTGACTCACGGCGCAGCTCGGGAGGAGTGAATACACGCACGCACGCCCCGAGGGACGGGCAGTCCATTCACGTGTCGCGGGAGGGTGCGAACATTTGGCCGCCTCTCCAGCAAGCGATGCTCCATTGACTCCGCCTCGCCGCATTGTCGCCCGGTTTTTTAACAACTCTATTGTGGCCGGCCCTTGGCCGCCAGGGAATTTCTTCGCGGAGGGGTGAGTTTTTTGTTGTCTTCCTCGCGGCAGACGAGGGCTGCTGTGGCGGAGGGACTTAACGTCGGCCGTCTGTGCCCGTTCTACTCGCTCTAGGGCCTCCAAGCTCTACCTCAATTTTACTGCTCACTACCGCTTCTGCCGATTAAATTAATTCAATTTCGTAACCTGGATATAATATAAAGAAAGTTACTGCCAATGCATGGATGGTACGAGTATAATTATTTTTCCAGAGTTGTTATTTCACGGCTAGTTGAATACTTTCGGAAACCCTCCTTCGTTTATTCTTTCTGCCAAATAAAGAATTTATATCAGTAGTTTATGAAAATAACTTTAAATAGATACTGTTCCGAACAGGATACTTTTTTTGTAAAGGTTGATTTATAAAATGTTAAATTAGGCGTGGACCGGTTGTAGAAAGTTTTTCCGTGTATACACTTCGATGCAGGGAAGGGAATGCATTTGGAGTTAGGGTTTGAATTTCTCAAACACTCAATAATTGAATTTTCAAATCATGGAAATGGCTGTCCCAGAATGATTCATAAGTACGAAACTATGCAAATATATAGGCACAGACTAAGCCTGTATTTCGATTAGTCCACTATCAGAGCAACTGAGGTTTGTGATAATAATTTCAAGTTTTCACACTTTATAAGACGACACGAAGTTGCTGCAAGACGGCAAACTTCACTGTTCTTAGAAACGTTGCTAACGATAGCTACAGCCGCAGTTTACTTATTTCTTTGTTAGAACTACAAATGCGTTGGGTGGAGAATATATATATATAGGATAGTGACTCGCTGAATTACATCTACTCTCAAAACGAGCTCGGTTTTCAGCCCTTTTTTTTAAAAAATATTTTTTATCATATATGCNGCTGAATTACATCTACTCTCAAAACGAGCTCGGTTTTCAGCCCTTTTTTTTAAAAAATATTTTTTATCATATATGTTTTCGGTAAAATGATCCTTGTTGCGTCTTGTTTTTTTCATTGTTTCCCATGCTTCATTCTAGATCTAGACAAATGTGATGTGACTGAAGATATAAAAACAAACTAAATTTGACTTCTAGCAGAATTCGTAGACTTCGTCTCATCCCGTTGTTAGTTACCATCACATTACCGTGTTTTCAAGACTACGAAATGTCGATTATGTATCAGTTGGAACTTGCCGNGCTGAATTACATCTACTCTCAAAACGAGCTCGGTTTTCAGCCCTTTTTTTTAAAAAATATTTTTTATCATATATGCTTTCGGTAAAATGATCCTTGTTGCGTCTTGTTTTTTTCATTGTTTCCCATGCTTCATTCTAGATCTAGACAAATGTGATGTGACTGAAGATATAAAAACAAACTAAATTTGACTTCTAGCAGAATTCGTAGACTTCGTCTCATGCCGTTGTTAGTTACCATCACATTACCGTGTTTTCAAGACTACGAAATGTCGATTATGTATCAGTTGGAACTTGCCGTGCATCAAAATACAAAATGACTAGTCGACCACTTTGATCGGCAGTAAGCACTTGCCACCAGTAAAGTAAAGAGGAACCGCACTATTTGCACACAGTGACCTTAGACATGCTGGCGTGGAAGGCGTACGTCGGGTGATGACCTTCACCGGCGCGTGGCTAGAACGCGCGAATATGGCCCGGATTTGGCCGATGTTCCCCGCACGAGGCCGGCCCGGTCGTTGTAACGTTTATATATGTAAACCGTTAACGAGTCGCTGGGCTGGCGAGACCAGTCACCTGTTTCGGTTGGCACACCTGTGCCGGCGACCCAGGGGTGTACAGCGCGCCCGCTGGGGGAATGTTGACACGAGGCAGGAATGTGGATTCCCTTCCCCACCCCTCGGCAACATCCCCTTCCTTATCACCGTCCAGCACTCTCCAAGCGCATATATCTTGTCTTTTCTGTACCAAAGCTAGGAAAAACATCAATTATTTAATACCTCCAGTCTTGCCTGGCCTCGGAATACTATGCTACGGTTACTTCAATCTTCTCTGAAACTCTGCTGAAGTTCTACTTCCGGGACATTCCCCCGCCTCGTGCAAACAAAGCTTAACCGTGTCTAGAAAATCACACCAAAAGGACAACGCACCGCGTTCGTGCGCACTCAAGAACTATTTCTTAATAGGCATTACAAACACACCCATTTCCTCTATTATAAATGAAATATTATTATTTATAGTTAATATACAAGTCAATTTTCAATGTAACCAAAAATAAGACACTTATATGCTAACGCAAGTATACAACGCTTGTGATACATGACATGCCGGTATTTAGGAAACAACGGAACATGTCACACTAGGGTGATTTTTCAAAGGTTTGATTCAAAAAGTGTAAAGAAACCGCGATTAGACTATATAGTTAAGTTTCTGTGCTCCTTGGCCCATCTTGATCATTCAAGTTGGATGGAGGTGGAGGTCGAAATAATACGCCTGCGTTTTGTGCCGAAGCGTCAACGTTTATTTTCATTTGTCGCAATGAGGGCTTGAGATGGCGCTTCTTAAAAGGTTGCAAGTCACGTTAGGGTAAAACGATGATTGAGACAGTTATGATAATGTCGAGTATGGAAGTAGGCCTGATTATGTAGTCCGAAGAGATCTGGCGTGTGTGTGTGTGTGTACGCGTGTGTCGCGGTAGGAAAAGAAAGTTAACAGCGAATGTAAACATGACCTAACACCCGACCTTCGGTTTTCTTTTCTTCGTCGTCCATTCCAGTATGTGTCACGCGCCGTCTCTCTTTCGCATTGACCTCGGTGTGATTCAAGTCACGTGCCTGCTATGTATAAATTATACGTTGCCCTGTCTGTCACACCGTCGGATTAGTTTATTGGGGCGGCGCCGCGTAATGACACGGTGGGCGTAATTGGATTATGTGACCACCCTGCCATAAATGGCGCAGCGTGTGTTCTTTCGTTCTTCTTTCTTCCGCCGGGCCAGCATCACCGAGCACGGAAGTACATAGAGGCGAAGTGGCGCGGTGGTCCCTCTAATGTACGCGTGCTCATTCTCTGACTGGCGGCGCGAGGCTCTGGAAACGGGTTTTCCGTCTGATTGGCTACTGCGTACTGTGAGAATTTTTTCCTTGTTGGTTGGACTGCCGTCTGACATGTAGGTTACCAGGCGCTGATTGACGAATGTTGTTGGCTAGTGACGTCATTTTGGTTACTTGTGGTACTGGTGTGCGCAGAATAATCGGCTATTTCACCTCTGTATGCTTATCCACTCTGTGTCAGCAGGTCGTAGGAGTCCTCTTTATTTGACAACTCTCAGACAAAAAAAAAATTTAAAAAAATAGTACGAAGTGGTTTCCTTATATCTTCGCGGACGAGCTCGCATGTTCAGCACACGTCCTTGACCATGCCATAAGAGGGAAACGTTTCGACATCTTTAAGGCGCTTGCCTGTCAGAAGTTAATCTGCGTTTTGTAAGCAAGGACGACCCTAACACGCACCCCAAGTGCTCCGACTTCTCTTTACGTTTGGAAGCGTGCATTCATAAAACGTCGAGCGGTGACTGTCATTTTGCCGGTCTTAAGTCTGCAGGAGAGTTACGGGTGGCCACGTGCACAAGTTTCGACTTTGTTCAGTTGGCATGTTTGAGACTCCCTTCTCTTATTTACCTTTGCCACGGGTCTTAAAAATAATTACTTACATGCGAAGGATAACTCTTTATTTTATTCTCGAATTCTATCAACTGTATATCCCTTATATATGTAACTAATTTTTAAAATTTTGGACAGTTTACATTTGTCGTGTAATAAGTTGACAGCCACAGCCGCCTTTCGATGTGAAATTGTCGTGTTCGAATCCTGACCAAGGCGTCAACGTATGTGCAATTACGTTACAGTAGCTTCTTGATACTGCAGCGAATGTCAAGTATTATCCCAGTATCATTTTCGAAAATAAGATCAAACTCATGAATTCGTTTAAATTTTTGTGATGTCCANAAATAATTACTTACATGCGAAGGATAACTCTTTATTTTATTCTCGAATTCTATCAACTGTATATCCCTTATATATATGTAACTAATTTTTAAAATTTTGGACAGTTTACATTTGTCGTGTAATAAGTTGACAGCCACAGCCGCTNTATATATGTAACTAATTTTTAAAATTTTGGACAGTTTACATTTGTCGTGTAATAAGTTGACAGCCACAGCCGCTTTTCGATGTGAAATTGTCGTGTTCGAATCCTGACCGAGGCGTCAACGTATGTGCAATTACGTTACAGTAGATTCTTGATACTGCAGCGAGTGTCAAGTATTATCCCAGTATCATTTTCGAAAATAAGATCAAACTCATGAATTCGTTTAAATTTTTGTGATGTCCAAGGTGATATCCATGTCTCAGTTAATTAAAGCATGTTAGCACGCCTGTCGGTTCTGTGTTTGTCATTTCTTTTAGGTAAATATTTAACGTTTGCATCTTTTATGTTTGGTATGCTATAAAATGAGTGACAAAAGCTCCAAAGTATGAAATGGAAAAAAAAAATCAACATTACTTTTTACAGCTCCTGCCAATAGCGTACATGTTATGAATAAAAATTATTTTTGAAACACAGAGTTCTCACGATCCACGAATGAGAAATTTACGATTGCAGCTGGGCTCCAATCATACGGACCATTTAAGCTAAGTTATTTACATAAATCTGCTGTAGCATAAATTTTCCGCCCTTGTGATTTAGCCGGCTAAACTTGTTAAAAGGTAACGGACGACGTTATTCCGACACTTGGCAGGTTCAAAAATTATAAAACCCTTTCCGAGGACAAATCGTTGTGACACGTATGGTGGTCCTTTCAAAAATCATAGGTTACTAAAACATTTTCTGCTGGATGGAACGTCAAGTAACTGCTGTTGTGTGTAAAAAAAAAACAATGGTAACAAAATCATCCCGATGTGCCGGTAAAAATACCAGAGCTTCATGTCTTTAAAAAATCGGGTAGAACAATATTATACAAGCTAGAGTTATAATGGTGCGTTATATATATGAAGTATTTATTAAATACTGTGATTTTTTTGATACCTTTCGAAATGGCGGCATTATGCTATGATTCCTCACATCACCACTAATACATGAGTCATGGTGACATTTATCATATAAATATTCACACATTTGACCCTGTCTAGCGGCAACCCCTACTGATAAAGACGTTACTTCACGTAAGTCATACAGGTGCGCAAGGGGTAAAAAGAGCTAAGAACACGTGAAACCTTTTAACTATTTGCAGCAAGCGCCTGATGATTCGTCGGGTATACTAACCCGTTGTACAGCTAGCTCGTTGGGTGGCCGCGCGGCCGGGCGCTATGCAAATCACTGTCGTACGAAAGATAACACACCTATAAGGAAAATTATCTGAACACAGGTATTTTATTGGTAGAGAAAATGTGCGAGAAAAGCGAGACGAATTTTAAGTCGTCCTTTGCGCTTCCACGAACGAACTTCAGAGAGCGAGCCCACGTCTATCGACATCCGCACGAGTGAAGTGCACTGCAAGTGAAACTATCTGCGACTAATGTGGAGATCTTGACGCCGCTGGTGCTTGATAAAGCGTCCCAATTATGTCAATGCTTACACACATGATGCTTACTATTAGGGTCTCCAACTGTCCCGTATGGACGTATGACGGGACCGTCATATATTCCGTAACTCAGACTTCTTCGAAAATAAACTGCATTTTTAATAAACACAATTTCAGTATTTATTCTGATGCTCCAACCAAATTGGCCACCGATAGTTACAACTGACGCTGGCAGGTGGCATTATTCAACAAGTGCGTTCGTAGAAGTGCTGAGAAGTGTGCAGTATATTTTATTCCAGTGTGTGTTGGCGTCGCCAGTTTTAAAGGCGATCAAATCAGAAATTCGAACCACACTGAATTATACAGTTGCTGTTATTTTATTGTTGTAACGTTGACTGATGTATAATACTGACTTTTGCACATTTTAAACAGTATTTAGAACTTTTAATTTTATATCAGTTTTATTACTTGATCGTTTGGTTGGGGTTAGATGTCGTGTGACGAGTTTTCGAAGAGTCGCCTACGGCAAAGCTGATAAAGTAGGTAACCCTACTTCCCATCCACACATATTACTCCCATCCCCACCCCAAAACAAGAAAAATCTTACAGCTAGAGACTTGAAAAAATATGGCAGATTCACTTCGGAACACGCTAGAATTCGAAAACTCATACTTTTATATTACGTTTGTAATAGGTTCTCGCGCTATTTAACACCAGGAGGGCCTTGAGTCAATAATAAACATGCAACAAAATGTAGGTCCGANCACAAGGAGGGCCTTGAGTCAATAATAAACATGCAACAAAATGTAGGTCCGATCTATAATTTTCACCGTGACTGCCAACAACTAATGAGTAGGTGCCGTTAACATGATTGCTGGAGACGTGCACAATTCTCGTTATTAATTAATATAGGCTATTCACGGCAAAGTGAGTACTTTTGAAAGTCCTCTCATTTGGAATAATAATCAATAAATATGTTTCATATTATCCTTAGACGTAGAGTTCCGAGTGTGGTGGAATATATACACTGTGTTTATTACTTGCATGGCAATATTTATTTTAAAAAGTGGTTAAAAGATAAAAAGTGGCTGAAAGGAAAAAGTAAGTAGGGCCTCAAAAGTGCTCACTTAACCGTGAACAGCCTATAACGCGCTAGACTCCACTGCTCTGTACATTATCGAGCGCAATTCGTGATTTCATTGGCTACTGGTGACCGCACGACGTCATTTGCCTGTGTGGCAGCTTTACTGGAGATCGGATGCTCAGCGATTGAGCCTTTGNTACTGGTGACCGCACGACGTCATTTGCCTGTGTGGCAGCTTTACTGGAGATCGGATGCTCAGCGATTGAGCCTTTGTTATGTGCTAAAAGTGACCTTGGGACGCGCAAAACTACGTTGCCGGCCAGTGGCAGAATTCAAACGAGCATGCAGCATCTTACGCCCATGATGCAGCGAGTTTTGCAAAATTATTAAATATTCGACGTTGCTTTAAAAAAAAAATACGGCTCTGTCTTAATAAACTTCTAGTTAATTTGTTTAACTGCGATTCAGACGCCGGATAGGAACATCATCGTGAGTTACTGCTCGACAAAGGCACTTAATTTCCCTTTCTGATGATGCGAGTGCCGACAGAATAGCGCGGCTGTAAAATAACCTGCTGATTTTATTTTCGGGTGGCCAACATTAGCAGCCACGGGACGTCGCGGGGAAGGGGGGGGGGAGAAGGGAAGATCTGGCTGAAAATTTACAATCCAGAGGCAGCAGCATCTCTCCGCGGATTTTATGGCGCGAGCGTGTTCTCGCGTCCTTGGAGGATCCCGGCGTAACGCCTGGCCACTGTTAAGGCTCCCGCCTGCCTGGAGCTTTTTTCCGCGTTTGAGGTCGAGAAGAGCGGAAGCGACAAGGGCGACACTGCCACGCGCATCAAGTGTGCAATCGCCGCTAAGCGCAAGACTCTGTGAACTGGCGCNGAAGCGACAAGGGCGACACTGCCACGCGCATCAAGTGTGCAATCGCCGCTAAGCGCAAGACTCTGTGAACTGGCGCGCAGTGTTCTAGTCCCGCTGCGTGCACCAATGGGACTTTCAGCGGTGACCCTGTTATTGTATTAGTGGGAAGTCTGTAGGAAGGTTCAATTCAGTGCCCTTGAGTAGTTTGCTATGTATCTGATGCTTTATATTGTGAGATACAGCGCTTTGAAGAAGCCGTTTTGGAGTACTCTGAAATGGTGTGTGTAACGTGCGTGACATCCTGAAAGTACTCAACAGCCCTCGTCTGAAGTGTGTGTTCTTCCCGTAGATGATCGCACTGGACGCACGCTTGATATAATCTATTCGCGGTTTCTTCGCACTTTTTGATTCAAACCTTTGAAAAATCACANCGCACTGGACGCACGCTTGATATAATCTATTCGCGGTTTCTTCGCACTTTTTGATTCAAACCTTTGAAAAATCACACCATATGTGACGTGTTTGGTTGTTTCCTAAATAAGCGTTTTATACTTTTGTTAACATATAATTGTTTAATTTTTTTGTTAAATTAGACTTTTTACTTATATTTTATTTATAAATTATTATATTTAATTTAAATTTAATATAAAAAACAAGAAAATAAAAGGTTTGTTGGTAATGATAGTCAGAAATAGCACTTATGCAAAATATTATTAAACTTAGTTAAGCTTTGTTTGCGTGAAGCAGAGGAATAGCCAGAAAGTAAAACTTCAGGTGGACTTTATAAAATATGTAAGCAACCGTGAATGGACTATATTTTGCTGCAAGTTTACTCGTTTCGCGTTGATGATGATTTCTGATGCAAGTCCTTGTACGAAATCAATTTTGCGTCGTGTGAAAGCAGCTTCAGCGAACCTCCGGCCATGTTTTCTTCAGGGCCATTCGCGGCAGGACGCGGCTCGCGCCTCGGTGCAGCGGCTCCCCGGATGACTTACAGCCTTCCGCTAATTGGAAACCGCGGCCGCGTGCATGGCCGTTTCTCTTACTGGAACCCGGCCCCGCTAATGAGCCGGCAGTATCACCACCTCTTGTCCAAGGACACCCGTCTTATACGTCGGCGCATGACCTATCGCAAGGTTTATCACTCAGGTTGGCAAGCTCAATGCTTGTAGTTTGGCAACTAAAACTTTTCGCCACTAGGTTAGCGCTAGTTTCGCTCGTGTACCAGATGTTCTCTCTTTTCTACGTTAAAAGACAAAATAATTGCAATAACCATACATAAAATATAAAATAACTACGTTACTAAGTAAAATATTTATCTTTTATTATTCACGTAGCTTAAAATTTTAATTAAAGTGACCTCTTTAGAACACTTCGCATCTATCGGCGGAAATTTTCCTCGTTTTGTTCATAACCTGAGTAGAATTAACCTTGCCTACGGTCTATTCGCAGTTTCTTCGTACTTGTTAAATCAAACCATTTAAAAAACACCTCGTCTATGACGTTTGGTTGCTTCCAAAAATATGTCCTGTATCACAAGCGTTTTATACTTGTGTTAATATAAACGCACCTTACTTTTGGTTAAATTGAACTTTTACTTATATTTTATCTGCAAATTACAATCTTTCACTTATGTCTATGAATGAAGACAGGAATAAAATAGGTTTGTTGGTAATGCCTAAAGATAAATAGTTCTTATGCATAATATTACCAAAGTGAACGCGCACGAATGCGGTGCGTTGGCCCTCTGGCGCAATTTTCTAAGCTGTGTGTGCATGAGATGAAGGAATATGCTGAAAGTAGAACTCAGGCAGNAAGCGTTTTATACTTGTGTTAATATAAACGCACCTTACTTTTGGTTAAATTGAACTTTTACTTATATTTTATCTGCAAATTACAATCTTTCACTTATGTCTATGAATGAAGACAGGAATAAAATAGGTTTGTTGGTAATGCCTAAAGATAAATAGTTCTTATGCATAATATTACCAAAGTGAACGCGCACGAATGCGGTGCGTTGGCCCTCTGGCGCAATTTTCTAAGCTGTGTGTGCATGAGATGAAGGAATATGCTGAAAGTAGAACTCAGGCAGGGCTTCAGAAAAGTTGTAAATAACCGAGAGTAATCTATAATCAGCAGGCGAACCTCGCAGCTGAAATGTCTCCGCCTACAGGGCGCTGCGCGGGACTTTTAAAAAAAGAGTGCAGATTGCTTATAGGCGGTTCGCGATTTATTGATCACTTTTGAAAGCCCTGCTCAGGATCTATTTTTTTCTGGCCATTATGTATCCTTTCGCCAAATGTAAGATTAACATTGTCATGCACTCGATGACTTTGTTCATGCGTCGATCGGGAGCCGCTGTGAAATGTTTAGGAATACTGATTCGTTACATACTAACTCTCACTCATACGTCCATAAAACAGACAAAAACTCAAATCAAATTCATTGCCCACAAATCTATACATTACGTAGTTAATACGAGGCTAAAACACGGAACTACTTTTCCTAAATCATTGGCAACTTTACTGCGAGTATGCCAGTAAGTGTGTACGTTAAAAGAGTTGCACTTAGGACTGGGATTTTCTTTTTAAAGGTGGATTTCATTGGTGCTAAACTAGCTGTGAAGCTCACGAGTCAACATTGCGAAGCCTCGGCGGAACTGTAGGCATTAAAGATAAATTTTCATATCTTGCTTTTACTGTATTTAGAATAGTCACTGTTATTAATAACAATCTTCATTTTGTTTTATTTACGTAAAATATCCAGAATTTCAGTTCCATGGAGGAAGGAGAAAATTTAAGGAACAGAACAAAATTGTAATGAAATTTACGTTTACATCTAGTTGGGACCGAGCCAATGACATCCGGAATATGATTCAGGAATGCTACCGCCTGACTAAACCACACTCGGTAACGGTTGTTAGCAACTGTTTTTTTGTGACGTCACAGACTGTCTGCATGCAGTGGCCGTGCCTAAAAATACTATTTTCCGTCTGTGGTATAGTACCCAATGAAAGATATAATGTTAAACTTTCGTAGGGACAAAAATATAATGAAAAAAATACTAATACAACTACTTTAACAACTTTTTTATTTTCAGCCCTTTGTGTAATATTCCGCGATATGTCAAAATTAACATCTCCTTTAACCTAGAGATTATTTCCGTACAGTTAAGTATATTATTGCTCTGTTGTATACAAAACAAAAATATTCTGATTTTAGTTGCTACTAACTGAAATATTACACTTTTAACTATACGTTAATAAATGGCATTACTTGCCTAATTCACTGCCAACATTTTTTTTCTGCAGTCGAGTCTTATTTTAAAACAGCTGCAGTTACACGTAGGGATTTTTTTTTAAGTGCGCTTATACTTGCTACACACTGACATCCTCACAATAATGCAACCCACGCTACACATATGAAAACTTCCATTTTGGATATTTCGTTTTGAATGCTAGGGATACGAGATCTTCAAATACATGAAAGCCAAGATGGAAACACTGAAAGAAGATCCAGTCGTATATTTCAATAATATTCGTTGGTAAATTACAGCTTCATACGCGTTTCTGAGAAACTTCTTTCTGTCGCCTAAATTTGTAGATTTTCGTGCTGCACAAAATGCATTTGAGCAAAAAGTAGTTCGACAGCTTTATGGCTATACTCCCGGTATATGACAGGACAAATATCCAGAAAATTTCTAGCATTAGCTAACTGTGTTCGCCTAAAACACCGGTTTTTACAAATAAACATTATACGTTCCATAGTTGTTGCAATTTCCCATTCAAATTACAATTTGACCTCGGCAATTTTAGTATTGTGGTTTAACATTTCAGAAACAAAACCAAGCCCATACTAGCGATTTTAGTATCAAGTCGCTGATATATAGCAGCATTCCTTGATATGGCCAGTTGATAAAAACCCTCAAGTCGATTCGCGTTGATATTTCACGAGAACCTGCTAAATGAAGTAAATAAAATAAACCACAAAACCGATTAGGACACATTAGTGTGAAAGTATATTTTCCTTACGTAGGCAACCGTGGGTAAAATAACTGTAGTTTATGTTGTCGCGTTGTGTGCTGCCAGAGCATAAAACACAACAGTTTTCTTTTCAAACCGAAATGCCAGACCATTTGCGAGAACTCATTCCGCATGCACGTATTGTAGTCATTGTGTTTTTTTAAAACAACCCCCTCGTTACTTTTGACTAGAGCTATTGTCTTGCTCCCCATCTTGCTTTACGAGAGTTGGCATAGTTCTACGGCCATTTCCTTCTGTTTTATGTGGCACTAGAAGTAGGCCTACGCCTTGTCGAGCAGCTGTAAGGAGTGTTTATGTGTAGCATCATCAAGTATAGTTGATGGCTGCTTCCTAGAAGGAGAAGTGCAGTGAGTTTCTGATAGAGGACCGGAGTATTAAAGCTACAACGTATAATATGCTCCGGAGGTCTTAAAACTACATACAGCAGATGTGCACCCACTGGGAATGCATTCAGAGAAAAAGAGCACGTTCAAGTGTTATTTTTTTGCACCATCAAACGAGCCATGAGTTTATTAATTTGTACAATGCATGCACTTTTATTTTATGTTAGTATTGACTTACATACTGTGGGGGACGTTTAAAGTGAACTATCATTCAGGCACCAAACAATTCAGATTCGTTCAAGAGCGGACGTGCAACAACGAACGAAATTTGCGCATATATGTTTCACTTTATCCTCTCGACACTCCATAGAAATGATCTGTAGATACTTCGCACGTTTATTTGGCCCATCCTCAGTTTACTTGTATCCGTACGGAAGTCGAAACTTGAAACCCTCGGCCAAAAATGAAAGACACACAACTTTTTGTCTATAGGTAGGGCAGGCAGCCGCTTAATATATTTAAATTTTTAGAACAAAGCCTTGAGGGAGTTAGGAAAAACTCATCTGAACACGTGAAGCACAAAGTGGATGCATTTGTAGCGGGCCGAGCGAATTTATCAGTGTGCGACGGAACGCCGCGAAACTCAGTCAAGACGCGCACACGCATCACGCATCCTCAACACATCTGGGGAACGTGTCGGCCACCGACCTCGGTCTGGAGTTGGTCGGCGCTCACGCGAAAAGTCCAGGTGGCACGCACACACACGGGTTGGGAGGAGGAAAGAATACGTGATGAAAGTTCCAGGATTGCGTGATCGGATCACATGGACGCCATATAAAAAAATTGAGAAGTGGAGACTGTTCTCGTTGGCGCGCCAGGGCCTAAGAGGGTCGGAACAATTCCCAGGTACAATTCCCCGCCTGTTAATTGCCACTAGCCGAACACCGCATGCAGCATGCTACGTCTTCAAACCTCTCCGCTTATTGGCGATAATCGCCCGTGTAATAACACATCCCTACGAAGCACGTTCATCTGGGAACCTTTGTGCGTCACTTCCAAGAATATTGCTAGCTAATCTGTGTAACTCACAGTCTACTAACTTTTTTTTGTAAAGTTGTTTGTGAATGTGAGAGATGCAACCTATCGAGGGACGAAACTACCGTGCATAATCCTAACGTAGACAATTATGGTCAGTAACTAGTTTAGTAAGTAAAAGAAACCTGCATGTTTTATTTATAGACAGTTTATGGCCAAAGTTGAGATAGAATTAATTTAATTTAAAAGTGTCGACATTTCCGACACACAGTCATCAACATTTCGTTGAGAGTATAAATTTACTGTATCATTTACTGGATAAATCAGTTAATACTGCAGTGCACTGTACGTTTTGAAAACCATTACGCTATTAAGCTCACGCGAGCTGACACAAAAAGAGCAAACCATAAAGTTCACTGATGATGTCGGTGCCCGCGAAGTCTGTGAATGGACGTTAGCGACTGAAAGTTTAATTTCAAAAGGAATTTTCGGGAATATCTCACTGTGTACACGTCTGCTTTTTACACCGTTAGAGAGGCGAGACGATGTTGTTTATCATTTTCGACTTTTGAATATTTACCATTTATATTCGTCCAGTTAATAAAATTATTTTAAAAATCTTCTTTAAAACGAGATTAGTTAAGAGTGCTTTATTTTTACAGACCCAAGACCGCGTAACAGCATCCGACGAAGCAGCAACTCCAATTCAGTTTGCCAAAGGGCGACAGGTGACATGCGAATCACCGACTTCTCAGGGCACGAACTGAAATTTTCACGTTCTAGTTTATGGGCTCGTAATTCCATACCATCCGTATTTTGTGCAAGTGTATCTTTGTGATAATACTCGTTTTAAATTCTAATGGTATACTCTTAGTGACAATATCTCACCTCTCAACGAAGTTGGCAACAAAATATCTTGCGAACGAGTCCATACGAATATTAATAAAATACCTTTACGTTTAATTAGAAATTATTGATCTGCGGTAGATGTGTGTAGTGACTAAAGCCGCCATCACACGGGACACAGAGTTACTTCACTTCAAACATGCTTAGCATTGCACGTGGTTGCACAGGCTCAGAACTTGTTCCGTTCGCAGTAATTTCTTATTCAAAGTAAAATTGTTAACAGGTTGTGTAAAATACATGGGAACAACTTTTCTTTTGTGCTGCCTTCTTTGGCTGCTAAGAAGTAAATATAAAGTATTACTGAAATGGCTGCATTTTGCGAAAATTTTTGCATTCGTTGAAATGCATTCGTTAAAATAAATAATCAGCCAGGTAGAAAAAAAAATCAGTACTTGCTATATTGTTGCAATAAAAATAAGTAGTTTTGTAAAATTAATAAAATACTCAACCTTAAGGCTGTTGCCGGGCTGAGAATTTGGTATAGGAAAATACATGTTAGTAAATTTCTGTTTTTTGAAGCAAATTTTGAATATATAAACTTGAAACAAAAACCTAAGTGTGAGATATGATACTCTGAATCTCTGTATCGAGGCAAATATAGCAATTTGTTTTCCAGTAATTATTTGTTTAATTAATAAGTTTTCTGATGTTTCCAGAGAACAAGCTATACATTAATGCCACAATAAACTTCGATGTCAAAGAAGCGCGTATTTTTCTGCTCAAAAAGTCTTTGGTGTTATATATCTATATATAACAGGAACGTGAAAAAACTAATTTAATTAACATATATTTCCCTATGCCAAGTTATACACCCGGCAACAGCCTTAATGAGTGGTGGAAGCGTTTATAAGTAATTATGGGAGCGTGTTTTCGAGGTTAGAATTTCCTTTTGTTTGCATCGAATTACAGAGGTGTGGCCACCGAAACCAGTTCCGTTCGCTAACACGTTGAAATATGGCTGCCACACGAATTTGCAATACTAAACACGTTTAGTTCACTGGTGTGACCGTGACCTAAAGCCCGTACTTAATCTGTAGTTCTGTTCGGGATGATAGCAGGAATCTCCGCGTGCTGCGTAAATGCAGATGTTTCCCCGTGATGGTTGTCGAGGAGTTGGGATCGTCTCAGGGCATTAAGAATGAATCCATTTGGTTACATTAAGCACGTGTGCTTTTTTTCCTACGAGCGTGCGTCCTGAATTGATCAGTCATTAGTGGTCCCCCCGCATTACTACAGCCCCTGTGATCACAAGCAGTCTCTTCTTTCACCGATCACTCTTCACCAAGGCAATGGTTTTTTTTACTAGCTAGCTTCCCCTCTACCGCTGTATTGTCCGCGTTTGGAAAAAAGTTCCCCGTCGATTGCCTTTGAAAAAGAGTCGCTATTATTTAACGCGGTCGGCGAAATATTCGTGGAAAAACGTTACAACAGGCAATAATGAAATATTGTGTCCTGTCTTCGCCAAATTCATAGTGTTATTCATTTTAAATTTAAAGGACAAAAATGCATGAACGAATAAATGTACCTAGAAGTGTGAACTTCGTATAAGTTTTCTTATAATGAGTCAGAACTAAAAAAATTTAAGAAATGTTTCATACTGCACATCGTTTTGTGGAGCATTTCTGTATAACCAGAAGAGAGTTTTAAGACCTAATGCATCTGTTAAACACACAAATGGAGCACTTGCGAAAAATTTTAAAAGCGACTACACTGAACTTCGCAACAAACTTTTGAGCATTGAAATGTCAGCGCCATCGTCGGCCAACACTCGCTTTTTTGGGTTTACAAACGCAAAAATACTACCAGCCTTTGGAATGCACCCCCAACACGACCCCCGCATGGCTTGCAAGTAGCTTACCTTNACTCGCTTTTTTGGGTTTACAAACGCAAAAATACTACCAGCCTTTGGAATGCACCCCCAACACGACCCCCGCATGGCTTGCAAGTAGCTTACCTTCACTTAAGTTAATAGCTTGGAATTGTAAGAATTCGAGACTTCAGAGAGCTGTGGGTTAATTACTCGAACCTCAGTTGTTTGATCTTTGGCTATCTTACCCTTGTTCAGGTATGAATGAATGTCTCGGTCTTTATATCCACGCAAGTTTGTAAATATATGTACTCAAGTCATTCAGTGTGCGCTTCTAATGAACTGAGGTTTAATTATGAGAGTGAAATATTCAAAAAGTGAAGCGTGCCAGTGCTCTTAAATTAACCTGTCTTTCAGTGAACTCGCGAAATTTATTCTGAGTCTAATAATTTTTAAAGGAAAACGTATGACTAGAGATGCTGAAAGATAGCGAAAAATTTTGAGCCACTAAGTTTTCGAAAACGCTGTAACGTATGATTGGATAATATGTTCTTGACTCAGCTTAACTTTTTGCATACCAATAATAAACGTTCAGTACTAAACTATTAAAACAAGGGATATTGAAGGAAATATCGATGTATCGAAATGACGGTATATAAACGGTCGATATATTTTAACAATATTTCATCGAAATCAATATATTTTTCCAGGTATCGGAAACATAAATATTTTTTATGCTCTTTTAATAAGCTCTGTTTTGAATACAAAAATTGAATTAAACAAATTAGTATGTTTACTTCGGCAACATGCACCAAAAATAGGCACCACATCTTTCTGCAATGTCTCGTGTCCTCAATATGTAATATTCCAAGCAATTTTACATCTGCCGAGTTCTTTAATACATAAAATATCAAATTCCGATGTACTGAAAATCGATATTTTTTCGATATATCGTTAATAATTTTATAAATAATCAATATAAATAATATCGATATTTTTTTCCTATATCAGCATCCCTAATTGAAACTGCAATTGGTCCGATGGAACGGGGAAGCAGTTTCGTACACACACACAACAGGAAATTAAATAAAAAATATCTGACGTGAGCGAAGCAGGTTGAAATCCAGGAGTCGCGGCGATAAACCGTCCATCATGTGCACTTGCGACGTTGTTGCGCGAGACGTCGCACGTCCCATTTAACCCGGGCGGCTCGGGAAGCTCCGGCGGTGCGTGTCGCGGCTTGTTATTTTTTTGCGTCCGGTTGGGCGCACTGGCGCTGGGGGCCCGCTCCCCGGGGAACAGGCGCGTGCACTTGTCGGCCAGATGTCCGGGGACCCGGGGGCGGCCCCACTGCGCCGTTCACACGTCCCTACTCGGCGCCGCGTCGCTCGCCGGACGTATCTCGAGCCCTCGCCCGCGGCAGCCAAGCACAGACTGAAAATGAGATAGTCCTAGCCCGATCTTTCGTCTCTCGCACACCTACCCAACACTGACCTACACCAACACAACTGTCAGTGTGACGTGGTCAACAGTGATCAACGTAACTGTTTATATCTTAATTTTCATGGGGGCCGGGGTGGTGTAGTGGTTAGACTACTTGCCTACCGAGGTGGTGTAGTGGTTAGACTACTTGCGAACCGGGCTCGATCCCCGGTGGGGCCGCCCCCGGATTCTCGCTAGTGGGAATCGTGCCAGACGATCGACGCAGAAACAACGAGGACAGCACAACTATGACAATATGAAAGCAGCAAAACCGCAAGCGAAACACACACCGTAGTAAGTCAAAATAAATTGACATATAAAATGATCAGAAAATTATAATGTAATCTAACTGGATAGTAGTCTCTAGTTCCATATACATATGTACTTATTTATAACATCACATTTTTATTGCAGTTGTGTTTCTCATCCGTATTATTATTATTATATTCGTTTCACCCTCTTTGGGGTACGATGAAACAGTCATTTCTTTGAGTGTTGCACCTTCCTTTGCACCCAGTACTTCTTCATTCTTTCAGATCTTCTTCTTCTCTCCTCATCTGAGATGATGGGTTTTGACCTTATTTTAGATTTTTCTTGGAACCTTATCCCTTCGTCTTTAAATTTTATCTGTACTGTTCTATCAAGTAATGACTTTTCTGTAATTTTTAATTCTCTTAGGTCTTTTTCAATTTCTGTGAACCAATTAGGCTTCGTTTTGCGGTTACGGAAGAAATCAAAAATTTGTTTAGTTAATCTATTAGAATTCATTCTGAGAAGATGTCCGTAAAACTTTAGTCTCCTTTTGCGCATAGTATCTGAGAGTTTTTCAATTTTCTTGTATAGCGTTTCATTCTTGACGTATACTATATTATTGTCCTGAAATTTTGTTCCTATGATCTTTCTTAAAATTTTTCTTTCTTTTATTTCTAATTGTTCCAACTGACCTATGCGATTCAAGGTTAGAGTTTCTGCTGCATACAATGCTTCTGGCTTGACCACTGTTTTGTAATGTTTAATTTTGGACCCCCATGAAAGAGATTTCTTGTTGTATGTCTCTCTTGTGAATTGGAAGGCCAACTCCATCTTATTTTTTCTGGATTCTATTGCCTTGCGTTCTGCTGCATTCCAACTAATCCATNCTTGTTGTATGTCTCTCTTGTGAATTGGAAGGCCAACTCCATCTTATTTTTTCTGGATTCTATTGCCTTGCGTTCTGCTGCATTCCAACTAATCCATCCCCCCAGATATTTAAATTCTTTCACTATTTCTCATCCGTATATTGTACCCTTCGTTTTTTTTTTTGTTACTTTTTTCGTAGTCAATGTAGGCACTGGAGATCCTATCAAAATTCGAATTCAGTTACACATCAGCATTGCCGTTGAGCTTGAGAAACTACATAGCATTGCGGACTGTGTTGCTCTGTGGTTGGCAGACGCGCGTCGGCGCTGCCGCAGGGTTCCCACACTGGACGTGGGCCGTGGCGTGACGGGCGGCACGTGACCGCGAATCCCGGGCCGAGATTGGTCGCGCCTCGACGCCGTTCCGGTCCCGCGGCGCGCACGCCTCGCCTCCCGAAGACGAGTGCTGGCTGTTGCCGCGTCGAGCAGTAGCGGATTGCCGGCAAAAACCGCCCTGCAATTCCCCTAAACCACTACTTAACAAAGGAACAAAATTCTTCTCCACAACTCTTCGCACATTCACTGGCAACGGATTTCTGCACTGGCAATGTTTTCGTGGACATTCTGGCTTAGCGAGATGAAGGTTTCTTTGTATTGTCCATTCGCTGTTTCTTCATACTTTTAGAATCAAACCTTTGAAAAATCTCCCCATGTATGATGTTGTTTCCTAAATATGTAACGTATCACAAGCGTTTTATATTCGTGTTAACATTAAAGCACCTTATTTTTGGTTAAATTTGAAATTTAACTTATATTTTATCTATAAGTTATAATATTTAATTTATAATTAATATTAATAAAATCTGAGAGAATATATGTGTGATGGTAATGCCTAGTAAGAAATAGTTTGTATGGAAAATATAATTATTTACATATGTGTTTATTTATATATATATATATCCTGGGAGTAGAACTTTAGCAGGGCTTCAGAAAAATCGGAAGTAACCGTGAATGGATTACAGTTAGCAATTAGCGAAAATTGTTGGTGGCATTAATCTAGTTTTTTTTTTTTTTTACTTCATTGTTAGTTCGTGAGGTTAATCCTTTTGTCGTTTTATCTCATTTCGTTTTTTTTTTTTTTTAATTTTGACTGGATATCCTTGTTGATTACAGATAATCCACTCTTATTTTCAGTACGTGTTATGTTATCATCTGGTTTCTGTGACGGTGGCGTTACGTCTGCAATAATAATTTTTCACCCACATTGCAAGCATAATTCAAAGAACACAAATGTTGTTACTTTTACTCAAAAGCAGTGAAATAAGGGAAATCAGTAAATTATATATATATATATATATATATAATTTTTTAGTACTGTTTGCATTCGAATACAAGAAACAAATGATATTGGTCACCAGTTAATTTCTGAGCCTGAATGTATATTGTTTAAGATTACGAAGATCACCTATCAGTTTCCCGTCTTGTAAAGAAAATTAAATCTATGTGAAATTTTAAAAATGGCTTATGCTAACTTTAAATACAGATAATCGTTACCGGATTCTGACATTGATCATAAATGCTTTTTGTTCTTTCAGTTATGTTCGTATCTCAATATCTGAAGCTACAGAAAGTATAGACCAGTCCCTTATCGTTCAAAATACAGACAGCAATTTCAGGTTTCTTCAGTGCGGACTGCTTTTATAAAAATAATTAACTACTTATTTTCTTTAAAGATGTATAATTTACGGAAATTCTCCGTAATGCATACTCATTGAGAGAGTTTTAGCTTATTTTTGTCGTACCTTCTTTTGCTCATAACTGAGTACAACCAACAAAATAAATCTTCAACGGGAGTTAAAAAGCGGCCCTGTGCGTTACGACGACACACTGCTTTGGCGACATTAAAGATTCGTTTTCGTGGGGCGGGGGGCTAGCATCTGCGGTGTCACAGTTTTACCTGAAAAGTTAATTATGCACTCACATGCAAATTTTAAAGGTTAAAACTATTATGGCGCTGATCTGATAACCTTGTTTATGGCCAGTACATTTTATAAGTCTCGTTAGATACTAAATACCAAATCTCGAAATAAGTTCACATGACTATTTTGTGAATAAAATATGCCAATTCGTAGACGGCCTTATGCGGGGTTGGTTCAGAGTTTAGCAGGTGGAATATCTGGTAAACTATCATGTTTCCGAACGGGTAGAATTCAGTTTCTACTCTAGCTGGACCAACCCGTGTCACTTTACCAACCGCTTGTGGTGGACCTCAGAAACACGAGCGCCACGTTATTTCAGCTGTACTCTCAGAGCAGATCTGCATTCTTCCCGTCGAAGACAGAAAAATGTGCGGATATGTATACGTGCAAACATGCCAGAGGAGAATGTCGTTTCTTTAACGATGTTCGTAAGAAGAGAGTGAGAACGTAGTGAGCATGACAAATGGGCGCAATAATTATTATGTATCCTTGTGAGTTGAAGATGTTAACTCGAGACTCGCAGAGAACTCGCCACTAAATTAATTGGAGATTAAGTGTGAAAAGGAAATAAGTTGAACACAAATATTATGTTCTCCTTCCACACAATTCAGCAGAATATCTTAATGAATGGGGTACATTCACAAGAAAATATCCAGGGATGCAAGAAGGTAGAAGTTCAGAATGACTACATGCAATGAAAACAGGTCAGAACGTTCTTTACGCTTGCCCCTGTATAAGGGGTCTCGAGACAAGGTTAAATCGGTTTAGGCAAATAGCAAGACATAGTGAAGGCAGCTGTTCATTACCGAGTCTTCATTCGAACGCTTTACAACTGCGAATCATCAAAGTACCACTCAACCTCTTGCCGCGAGCGGAGTATCAGGCTCAACGCTAAATTTCTGCATGGTGGCCAATAACAGCGTCTTACTCCCGTGTCTTGCTTGTCATGACGATGACAGTAACCCTTCCTGTGTATTCCACGTATAATGAGGCTCACTAAGAGTTTAATAATCATACAATAAAAAAAACCGAGCGAGGTGGCCCAGTTGTAAACTACTGAACTTGCATTCGGGAGAGTACGGGTTCGATTCCTGGTCCAACTATCCACTCCAGGCGAGTATTGGAGTGGTTCTTTCATACAGGCCTATTCCTTCCTTCTGCTTGCTGAGCAACTTGCTCCGTCTCCCATACTTCGCTGTTGACGAGATGTTATGCCTCATAATATTTATTTTCGATGAATTTTGGTGGCTNATGCCTCATAATATTTATTTTCGATGAATTTTGGTGGCTGTTGCTTATGTAAAATAAATGTATCAAGACGAGGCGTCGAAGTTAAATATAGAGCTTGGCTCATATATATATATATATATATACGATGCTATAGTCCGAACATACACTCGTGCTGATGGGAGTTCGACGACGGGACAGTAATTACATAAGAGAATAGTTTCTGGATTCACTCGAACTGTAGCTCTAAACCCACTCAGGGCAGCCTAAATAATAACTTACACAGTCAACGATAAACGAAAAGCGGAAGTACACACAGCAATAAATTGTAGTCTGATCAGCAGAAATTTTAAGTATTAAAACTTATATATAAGTTTTATAAGTTATAAGTTTTAATACTTAAAATTTCTGCTGATCAGACTACAATTTATTGCTGTGTGTACTTCCGCTTTTCGTTTATNTATAAGTTTTAATACTTAAAATTTCTGCTGATCAGACTACAATTTATTGCTGTGTGTACTTCCGCTTTTCGTTTATCGTTGACTGTGTAAGTTATTATTTAGGCTGCCCTGAGTGGGTTTAGAGCTACAGTTCGAGTGAATCCAGAAACTATTCTCTTATGTAATNAGTTATTATTTAGGCTGCCCTGAGTGGGTTTAGAGCTACAGTTCGAGTGAATCCAGAAACTATTCTCTTATGTAACTACTGTCCCGTCGTCGAACTCCCATCAGCACGAGTGTATGTTCGGACTATAGCATCGTTTTTCCTCGCATACCCACTGCTGGAATATAACTGCAATTGCGATGGAATACACCTGCGGCAGGCCTCTGATGAAGTTTGAGAATAGCCTTACCGCACCCTGCTACGTTTCATCTCGCTTAAAGTATATTTATTCTCTCGGGGAAACGGCAGCCTCAGTTCCGGTGAATCAACTGTTGATGTGAGCGAAACTCGTGTGTTTCAAAACCCCGTAAAAAAGAAATGCACAAAAAAAACCTGAAAGCTAGTAGGGACATCTCGACTGCTACGTCACATGGTATTTGAATCTCTGAATGGTTTAGGGAAAGCCTTTCATAGAGAGGATTTGGTCATGCTGTAGCCTCTTATTCAGGAGGTTGCGAGTTCGATTCCGGGTGGCTGCAGCGGAAAAGATTTTTTCCGAGTTGTTTTTCGTCACTAACACCGATGAACACTGGTGCAGTTTTCTTGTATGAACTTCCCGACCGTTAGATTAAAATTCTCATTTTCCCAGGTGTTTAAAATGAAAAACATATTGGCATCATAATAGTATGGTGCACCACCAGTGTGTAAGCCTATAGCGGCCCCTAAATATACTAGGGTGTTTATCTCTGCAATCATTGGTTTGTTTCATGAATTACCACCACTAGTTGAGCTAATGCCGGTTTGTGCAGTCCGCTAGTTACTAAAACATCAACTTGGGTAAATGACCTAGACGTGCACGTGTTGTCAACAGCGGTAATTACACGAACACTTTATGAGTCACGAATATAACATGTAGTCTGAGGTTTCTCTCCGTGTTTTTTTGTAGCACTGTTTCCTCAAGTCACATACATTCCACTCGCACGTTCGTCGCTCAGTCAACGTCACGGCACCTGTGCCAATCAGAGGCGTGGCCCGCCTTCTCGCCGGTGCACTCTAACGGTTATTGCTGCAGCTAATGGCGGCTCAAGTTTTTACTGCAACCTTGAAGTGCCCCGCCATGTCACGTCCCTGCTTGCGTGCCTCGGTAATTAGCCCCAGCCAGGCCCTCGACTGCAGTTCACCACACGGAGGACCGCGGCCAGGTCGTGTTGTGAGATGACAAACCTCAAGATTTGAGGTTTGTCATCGTTCTCTCTTTTCTTCGACGCGAGAGACAGGCATTTTCAACGCAGAACGACGGATGAAAAAGTAGAGAAAAATGGGGTAGGGTGCTCATGCGAACTGCGCAGTTTCCACCTGTGTGTTCTAACATTCGACTGCTTTTCTGCCGATAACACTACCAAAAACAACATAAACAGGATTTGAGGTTAGAACACCGTTTATGTAACTAAGGTTCGACTCACGATAGTCCGTCGCATCCGTCAATCGTCCATCCGTCCGACTGTCACGTGATCTTCAACCAATCGCGGGGCAACTTTTTTTATATCCGTCCATCTGTCAAATATTTACCAAAACTTTAAATTTCGACGGACGGACGGATGAGCCACCGCCTTCTGACGACATTCCTTAGACGTCAATACGCACTTTGAAATAAAACGCAAAGCGGTGGATCTGTGTTTTTATTTATCTCTGGTGGTAAATTGAGGAATTTAAAATGCAAAAAAAATTACTGTAATTTTTATTGCGTAAAAAATTATTTCCGCAAAATGTTCATTTTTTGAAAATGTGTTTCAAACCAAAATATATCTTCAACTAAACAAAGATCGCGATGTTAAGTTGTAACACTGAAATTTTGCCGTACAGAACGATTAACGGACAACGGATTGTTGTTAACCGCTTTCTAACTGACGGACGAAAACGATGGACGGAGACTCACGGATGCGTCNTGAAAATGTGTTTCAAACCAAAATATATCTTCAACTAAACAAAGATCGCGATGTTAAGTTGTAACACTGAAATTTTGCCGTACATAACGATTAACGGACAACGGATTGTTGTTAACCGCTTTCTAACTGACGGACGAAAACGATGGACGGAGACTCACGGATGCGACAGGCTATTGTGAATCAAGCCTTAGTGCTTCGAAATGTTTTTACACTTCCTCCAACCAAGTCTTTTATGCAGTTGTNCAGGCTATTGTGAATCAAGCCTTAGTGCTTCGAAATGTTTTTACACTTCCTCCAACCAAGTCTTTTATGCAGTTGTATTCATGTTAGTCAAATATTTTATTTATGTAAACTGGCGGGTCCGTTGTAAATTCAGATGTAAACAAGCAGTTTCGTCATTGCTGATCACGTGAATGGCAGTTATACAGGCGAAGGGCGAGTCATTTTTGGGGATATGCGCGGAAAACGACAATCTGTCAACCTCGTCTTTAGTGTAATACTCGAAAAGCGAAGTGCTGCGAGTGTCGCTAACTGGAGTAGTCTTTTTCCATGTCGTAACTTGCCAGCAACATGGCGGAATGTCATGCGCCAGTCGTTGCCTGGAAGCGAACTTGCTAGACGGTCGGCTCGACCAGTATAGAGAATTGTCCAGAGCGTAATGAAAGCAGTCTAAACCCAATCCCGTTTTACAGGGCCTCGTGTGGACAATGAAAGATCAAGTATATGTAAACCAACAAAGTTACCACGCCATCTAGTTTCTACATACGTACCTGTTCTGTGGTCTTTTTGTGGAGTCCGTGTCGGTAGATAGAAAATGGGGGATCACGCACAGGGTGCAGGGTTTGGAGCCCATAGCCCATGGCATCCGGCAGAGGACCAGAGGCGACCTTTGACCTTTACCTCAAAATTTCCCTTTTTACGCTAAAAAAAAACATTCGAAATTCCTAGAATTTCCCTCCAAATTTCCCTATTTCCCCTCCAAATCTGCAAACTTGATCTTGACCTTGAATTTTTGGGGGAAATGGTGCACAGGCTGCAGTATTCGGAGCCCCGGAGCCATCCGCCATATTGTATTGCGTCACAGACGCCATCTTATTTGTGTAAATGAGACAAATTTTTAAAAACGTATTAAATACACTTAAACGAAAATGTATATTCATATATATATATATATACNGTAAATGAGACAAATTTTTAAAAACGTATTAAATACACTTAAACGAAAATGTATATTCATATATATATATATATACACACACACGCAAAACACTTAAAATGAAATGCTAAAAGGAAAGTATGTTCTAAAATGTATACTTCCACCCACTTGGGACTCACTAGTGATGCTTAGGTGAGGTAAAGTAATTGTGCCGATGAAGTCATGGCGTACGTGTCATTTACTTTAGCAGTTAAGAACTTCCAGTCATATCACTTCGGCTTAATGAGATAACATTTCTGTGAGTAATTCATTTCAGTTCTTAATTTTTTATATCCGTATAAAATAGGTGTGATGGTAGTAGGTGTACAAAAATAGGGAAATACGTTAGGCTAGCTGTTTGCCATGTGCTCCGAATGTGATCACTATAAATTTTTCCTTTCTTGTAAAATTGTATGTCAAATATGAATTATTTACGAAAATAACACTAAGTTTTTTATTAAAGCCAAACCGACTAGGTTTACACCCTGGTTATTCGTGCCTAATCGCCTACATTAACAGCCGAATTACCGTGGTTCAAGCGTAGCCGGGAAGGAATGTAGTTACAAACCTTAGCGTCACCCACCCGTGAAAGGGGTTCACGATGGAAATAGTCGTTTGGGACAGCACAGCATGAAGACACAGTATTCTGAAACCACAGTAAAATTCATTACTTGCTCGTCAAAGACGAATGTTAGGCCCAAACAGTGTTTTACGAGCGCGCAATAAGTTGGCTGTGAGGTCCTGAAAGCACTTGTAAACGTTTACAATCTCGAGCTGTCCATGAGTAAAAGTTTCCATAAAATGTTCGTAAATTAACTTAGTTATTTAAGCGTAGCTATTATTCTTGGACTGCATGAAACAAAATTTGTCAGTGATGAGGCTACCGAATAAAAGAAAACAACTACTTAATTATAAATTAAACTTACTTTATCATTAGTGTTTTTTTTTTGCTTACTTCCAATTGTTATCAGTTTTGATGGTATTCGATTGATTATTATTCCTCGCATACACATGTCCTTATACATGTTTATTAAAAAAAAAAGGATACTGTTTATATTGATAAGAACTACAGTGTCGTGTTTAAAGACTGGACGTTTGATAATCAGCATACGCCTGAGTCGTACTGTAAGATTGGCCCGTAAAAATGATTTTGCCTGGGTTCTCGCCGACACAAAACTACTCTCTTCTTGTGTGGCGCCGCAATAAGCCTTGCCAAACTGGACGCTCCTCCCGGGCCACCTCTTTGTGTCTCCGGCCTCGGTCCGGATTGACTTTCAGTCTGCTCGACGACCCGGCAGGGCGTGGCAAGATAACGAACTTTATGCTTAAACAAAAACGGGGCTTGAAACCAGAGACTTGAATGCAGGAGGTGGCAGGAAACTCAGTAGGACACCTTCCTAAGTTTGTTGTCGGTACACGCCGGCGCCGAAGACAGGAAGAGGCTCGTTCACGTAGGTTTGTTTTATTGGCCGCTAACGTCAACGAGCAGCACTGCAGCTAAGTTTTCTCTCTGGGCTCGTCATGGTTATTAGGCGGCGGAGACGTAGCGGCAGAAATATACTTTTTATTTTTTTTTCCACTACTCGTAAGCAGAGTTCACTGTTAATTGAATGGACTGGAAAGCAAATGAAGTGTTTCTTTAATTGGTCCAGAGTCGTCCAGGGCGTGACAAACTACGGTCCAATAGCAACAGTGACGTGAAAGTACAACCAGTTTGTAAATAATAACGTGAAAATTCGCAGGTGTGCTGTAATAACCATAGTCGTTCTACAGCGTCCACGCGCCGTGAAAAGAGATTCGCCGCGCGCGGCTCGTGCGAGACCCTCGCCCCGGCCGGCGATTGGCTCGTCACGATGCGCGCGGCCAATAAAAACGCCCTTCAACTACAGCCACGATGACTGGACTTCCAGTCCCTATTTCATCCCTTTCTTTTCTGTGTGGTCCCGAGCGTGTTTTTATTCCCCGTGGCATAGAAGAACGTTCTGGTTTAGTTACTGGAACGCATCTCCAGGATTGCAACTTGGGATCGTTAAATTGAGACGTGAAGTACTCCGTATGAACACCCTCCGCCGTAATTGAATTCTCTTCGCCCTGAGTCGCGTGAAATTATGTGCATGATTTCCTCAAAAACGATACGCTGTATCGTGAATTTCTGTGCCCTTAAATGGACTTAAAAAAACTATCATTATTTAATTAATCACTATCGGAAATATTTGTTCTTGTTAATCGAATGATTCAAACCGAAAATTCTACTAGCAAATTTTGCTTGTTATAGAATTGCTATAGAAATGCATGATGTCGATTTTTTTGCCATACAATTGAATACGACCCGGGAGTTCATGAAAACCAAGGAATAAATAAAAACGATAGGCCAGTTTTTGTATATCCATTTTCACACACACGAAACACGCACATTTATAATACAAAATGTTTTTTTAAACATGTCGAAATTCAAACCACAGTATCTATGGACCAATATAAACAAAACATCCTTGTGGCAAATTGTTTGGAAAGGCCATCTTGTATTTTTTAATTTAAGTTAGGCAAAACAACGCAGGGAGTCCGCAGATATATGCATTTGCTCGTGCAACAAGTTGTATACCACGAAGGCGAAGGAAATTGGCGCGCCATGCGGGAAATAAAATGCAAACACTTCTGGCAGCCTTTACGACTCAATTGCTGATCTCCCATTGCTCATAACGTGTACTAACAAGCAACCACTAGCGGCGCCCACGTACCTCGAGTTTATGGTGTCCTATGTGCAGCCGCTCTCCGCATGGCGCGCCAGTTCCGTTCGCCTTCGTGGTATGCAACTAGTCGTTCACGCAGGTGCGTATAGCTGCAGACTCCCTGCGTCGTTTTACCTAACTTCAACTTAAATTTAAAAGTACTAGATGATCTTTCAAAAAAAATTTGTTATAAGTATTTTTGGTTTATTTTTGTCCGTAGATGCTGTGTTTGAATTTTATACGTTATTCAAAAACATTTTGTACATACATATGTAATCCATATACACCTATACAGAATTATTACAATTTTAATTGACGAAATCCTTTCCCGTCCTTATTCTGCTGCGTCCCCGTCCCCATCTCATATCACATCTTCCTTTCTTGGGGCTTTCCGAAGCGACGGGTACGACAGCTGGCTCCGACAAAGCCAGCCTCCTCTCATTCATTACGTACCCCTGCCTCAGGCAGCCATTTTCACTACTACAGTAGCGCCGCCGTAACTTAGGAGCTCTGCCGGTGTTGGGCCACTTCTCCCCGGGAAAGGATACGACTGTACGACGGTGGTACGGCAGGCGGGAGGGAGTGCCTGCAGATTCGTCTGCCCGCCTGCCAGTTACCTGTGGTTGGTGCTTTGCAAGTCGTTCTGTCTCTCTCTTTCACTTGGGTAGGTGGAGCCAAGTCCGTTCTTATGACGGCGCGACTACAGTAAATTGTTGCCTGTATTGTTTAAGGGAAATATGGGGAATGTTTAAATTAAAACTTTACTCTAAGTATAATCTTCAATATATAAAAAAAAGTTTATTTATCGGCTTCTCACAAGGCGTGTGTGTATGTGTGTTTTGCAGACCTCAACTACTGCCATGGCTCGTTTTATTTTTTAGTATAATTTTATTGTTTTTAGAATTCAGTTTGATCACATTGAATTAGGGTTGGAATATATATTGTTTATCAGCTTAACTTTGAGTCATAAATTTCTCAGCAACTTATACTTTACTCACGGTAAAGTAAGCAATTTTGAAAGAAACCTTTAAAAAAATCTTTGTTCGTAACTCCACGGCATGCAGGCTTGAAATCAACCTTAGAAAAAAGTCACTGCCCCTACCTACACATATTTTAACGAGCGCACTGAGTGACATGCGCCCAGTAAAGTTGGTAACAATGGAGGGAAAATAGTTCCACGTTTGAACGTCGAATTTAAGTTTTAGATAACCATTTGTGATAACTTAAATTATTTCTTCTGCTTTCTGTTTTTTTTAATCCACCTAAGTGTAAAAATTAGTATATATGTAAAATATTTACTTTTCTAATAATTTTTAATTTCACTTGACCGACGTATGAATAAAGTGATGAGGCCCATGCCAGTGTTAAGTTTACATAAGGCGGAATAATACACAACGTGCATACAAGTATATCTTAAGCAGGGCTTTCAAAAGTGCTCAGTTTACCGTGAACAGCGTACAATTGTAATTTGAATTGAAGGTGTGAAGTAGCATTTGTAATGTTGGCGATGGTGTGTGTGTGTGTGTGTGTCAGACCTGAACTACTGCGGCACGCACGAGCCGTGCACGAACGGCGGCACGTGCGAGAACACGGCGCCAGACCAGTACCTGTGCACGTGCCCGGAGGGCTTCTCCGGCCTCAACTGCGAGGTGGTGGACAACCCGTGCGCCACGGCGCCCTGCGCCCACGGTGGCACCTGCGTCGAGACGGCGGGCCAGTTCCACTGCACCTGCACGTCGGGGTGGACCGGCGCCACCTGCCACGACAGTCAGTACCCCCACTCTCCTCTCTCTACATACCTTTAAACTAAGGCTACTTCTACTGCGGTTAGGGAAGTTTTATGTTCTAAGTTTGGCAACAAACCACTAGGTAAGCGCTAGCGTCGCATGTGTGCCAGATTGTCTCTATTTTATACGTTAAAAATCAGGATGATTGCATTAATCATAAATCAAATACAGAATAACTTCAGAACTAAGTAAAATCATTATATTTTATTATTCACATACCTTAAGGGCGTTAGCCACGGAAAACCCCGTTATTTTATATTTGTTCCACATACTGTTCAACTTTTATACATTATCTGTAACTACCTTTTCCTCACATGAAATATTTTTAGACTGCATGGTTTTTGCAAAATGATACGTCAAAGTCAAAATTTTACTGTTTTAGTAATGTACAAAAATAAACCAAACTATTTGCAGAAAATTGTAAAAAAAAAGGGCATCTGAAAGATCTTGTCTTAATTGATTTTAAGTACGTTTAGTAAAAGATATCTTCTAAAAATTATGGGGCAGCCAAACTTAAAAATATGCAAGAATTTCCTAATTTTCAGTGATTTTTTTAAATTGCATATACATTTCATTGTACAATTTTATAGACGTCTTGAAGCAGATCTTAGCATACTCTTACAAAGTGAATTATCTTATTTCTGTACGTAAGTTGGTGTTCACTTATGAATGTAAATTTGAGGTGGTGAGGAGGTAGCGAGCTCGCATTCGACACGTCAATGTGAAGGGGACGGTCTGATGTTTCCTTTATGGTGCGCCACCCCATTGGCACCTAGCTGTTCGCTGATACCTGAACGAGACATTGCCGCAACGCTGGATTGGTCGAGAAGCAGCTGGTGACTAGGCTCTTCATCACTGGCCCCCAAGAAGCCGGGTTCTTACCCCGTGCGATTTTTTTATATTTGGGTACATAAAGGATCAAGTGTTTCATCCACCATTACCGGCTAACATTGACGACCTCAAAAAGAAAATTACGGACGCCATCCAAACCGTAACACCATACATGCTGACAAGAGTGTGGAACGAGTTTGAATATCGCGTAGATGTCGTTCGGGCCGCTCATGGTGGTCACATTGAACATTTATGAATGCATGGTTAACAAACTTCACGGTTCCACGGTTCATTTGATTGGTCAATCAAGGTTGTAGGTCGTTTGGTTTTGATATTATAGACCTTCCAAGTTGGGGTATTCTTTTATACTCAACCTGTATTTCTACCAGTGTAATTTCCCTGAGTTTCGTGACCGTTGACTATACCAGTTTTGTGGAAAATACGGCTCTGCGCTGACGTTATTTGAAACAGATGCAATTGTCGTGGTCGTACGATTAGAAGAAAACCTGTTCGCGCAAAAGATAACTATTTGTTTCAGCTTGTATGAAACACATAATTACCTAACCGGTTGATCAAGGTTTTTATTTTTAGGCAAAAAGAAATTATTATCCTGTCTGTAAAAAAGTACGAAAGCTAAAGTTTTTATGTGCACCTTGAACACTTAATATGTGGAATAAACTTTGTATGTATATAATGACTAGACACGCCATCTCGCCCCTTTAGACCAGCACAAAATGTATTTTATATTATACATCCAAGTAGTAATTCGCTTTGATGAATAAAGAACACGACTGGCTCTGAATACCGGATGCTCAACTGACTTGTTCGAAGAGTGTTATTATTTTAACGATATTTCAAATCTCATGAGAAAAAAAGTTTTGTTGAATAAAACAAAATATGTTTGGCGCAACCAAACTGATTGTTTGCATAGGGGCAATTAAATATTTTGTCGCTGATACCAAATCATTCCGTTGTTCTTATTTGGTCGTCCTAAACGTTTAAGATTTTGTAGGCGCAATTGAACTTGTTTTGCTGAGCGTACAGCACTTAAATTTTTTAACATGAAAAATAAAAAAGACGTGCGAAATTCGAGCCCGGTACCTGTACATCATAAGACTACGCCTTATCGATCTCGGCCAAAGTGATTAACGAAATAAGAGTAAACTCAGGATGAAGGCTGGACCGGGAAACGAACCCAGGTCTTTCCGAATGAGAGTCGAGGGTTTACCACCACGCCACCTCGCTAGGTACACTAGAAATTAACCAAGGGGCGGTAAGAACTGGTGGGTTGAGGTCACGGCATGGGTAGAAACTTCGATTACAAGATCTTGTTATAATATTTTGCGCTTTATTTACTACATTTTTTTTTTTACTGTAGTATCCCACCGGCTTCGTCCAAACTGAAACAGTTACAACTATTGCAGTCCGCGACGATAGGAGTAGTTTATGTCATCCAGGAAGGTAATACGGTTCAAAGAGCGTTCTGCAGTTAAAGCATTAGTGTTCGGAAGCCTTTGACGCGGGGACAGAAGAATTGGTTTGTCTGCTCTTCAGATTCGCGGCTAAATGCCGTAATCTTGTTTCACGCTTCCCCTCGCCCCTCCTCTACATCTCGGCCGGCTCGAACACCCTGTTCCTGCCGACAATCCTCTTGCTTCGGTACAAGCACACGAAGGTGCGTGATGCGATTACGAGGGTCGCGCTAAACGCATTACGCGCAGGGGATCGGTTCCGCGAGCACAACGCGAGTCAAATTGGCGTTCCTCGCAGAAACACGACGTGAAGACGATGCCAGGTGACTGCTACACTATTCGTACATTACAAAAAAAAATCTAGTAACTAACTTACTACACATACATATTAGGGTGTCGCTTATTTTTTAAGTAGTAAATTTTGTTACGCATAGGGCCTTTTTATTTTCGTTTTACTATAAAATACTCGCACAGCAAATTTCAACTCATTTGGAGTACTACAACCCGTGCCGACTTGCATCGGAACATTTTCATACAAGTTAAGCTAGAAAAGCAGCGCGCACTCACTTCGTTGTCATTCTAATGCACTACGTAGCGACATTAACACGGATTGTTTTATTTTTCGAAGACGTCAGTGGAATTACGAAGTGCTAAAAAAAGTATTTTCTTAGTCGGGGAGGCAAACCACCAAATAACGGGTGCAAAACTATCGTCAAACGACAAGTTCTTGCAGTTCTGTTTTTTTAATACTCGAGAAGTTAAATTGACTAAGTGAAAGCGCAAATCTTGTTTTTCGCGAGTGCATTATTTTTTGGGAAAAGGCGTGCCGAAAAATTGCAAACGGATTTGGATAACTTATTTGATAACGCACACGCCGATGCCCTCGGAAAAAATGAAAACAGAGGAAGATAAAATGTTCTTACAGAGGCAGAGAGAACCAGGTCGTCCGGGCTGCTTGGTGGGTGTAGATAAAGAATTTGCTAAGAAAGAAGATAGGTCAAGGCAACGAAAAGTGGAAGAAGACAAAAGAAAACTATCTGCATCTACTTCTTCTACATCGCACGAGTTATCACATCAATAACTACATGGTAGTTTTCTCAGCTCTGACGAAGAGTCTTTGCCTGAGACATCAAACGCTGTAGCGGCAGAAACGCCTGGAAAAAGAGGAAGAAAGGATTTTCTCTCACCGAAACTGATAGCTGCTTTGGAAAGATGCCAGCTGAGCATTAGGGACTCCGTCTATATTTTTCAGGTTACAGCGGAAGCGCCAGGTCTCAGCATCGACAAATATCCAATTACCAAATCATCAATTCAAGTGATCGGTCTCAGATGAGGAAGGCAAGAACTGAAGCTATAAAGACTGATTTTCAAGATGACGTGCCTGATGTAGTCACCGTTCATTGGGATGGCAAATTATTACCTGGCTTGTATGTCAGGAGTCCTAAAGAAGGGCGACTTCCAGTCCTGTTTTCATGTGAAGATAAGGAACAACTTTTTGATGTGCCAAAACTGGATAGTTCTACTGGAAAAGCCCAAGCCGAGGCCGTTTTGGACGCGCTTCATGATTGGAACCTCGATGACCAGGTGCAAATAATGCGCTGTGACACCACAGCGTCTAATACTGGTCGCTTAAATGTAGCTAAGAGAAAAGTTTTTTCTCTGAAGGCAGTCAATGATATCGCTGAAAGAGCTGTCAAACTTATGCAGGAATTTCATGGAAAAATCACAGCTAAGGAAGAACAGAAGCAGTACCTTTTACGCTGTGTTCAAGAACACAGAAAACTGTATCCTGACTGCAAAAGGAGACTTTAAAAAAAGCATATCCACATAACTTTTGGTTTTTTTTTTGTGTCTAATATATTTATCTAGTGTTCATTGTTGTTTTCGTTTCATATTATACCTAAAAATAAAATTGTGCTAAGATCTAGTTACATATCACGGAGGAGTAAAAAATACCATTTTTTTAAAACTTTTGGGCCTAGTCGGCACGGGTTAAAGTCATTGTACAAGGGCGGAATTTCGTATCTGAGTAAGCCATGGTAGTTCGAAAAAATAGGGGGTATGCGTCAGCAAATTCAACATTTTTTTTTCCATATAAGGGACACACTAATACATATATGGAAATAGTACCACATGCCAGGATAAAAATGTAGGAATGTTGAACATCGTTACAGCACAGAGTTGGTAACTTTCCCTAGGCACTTGGCTTTTTCCTGAGTAAATTTTGGAACGCTACCATCGATGTATGGAGAAAAATACAATCATTCGCGCTTTGTTATTCTGCGTATACGCTAATGTGGTATACTTGCAAATAATTTCTTAGTGTTATAATAGACGAGCTTTACAAACGTGGCTGGCAACACGCGGCGGGTTACACTAGAACGTAACCCTTGTGGTTAAATGTTGCAAACCAAACAAACGTTCCACGCATCGCGCGGGCGACGGCGTTGGTGGCGGGCGAGTCGGGTGGAACGCAGCATGTTGCGTTGAACACGCGCACATCTCAACTTGTAACCAAAATAGTTGACCCGCCAGCGTGTTTTCTCACTCAGTCGCTAGTCATTTAAAATATGATACTTAAACAATTCCAGTGGAAGGCAATTGTAAAATTACACATTTAAGACGTTGAAATACATAACTATTCACTATTAATTGTCAACATTACTGCATATATGACAGTGCTATAGTTAAAATCATGAAGTTACAGAGGATAATTATTTTCATAAGTTTAAAATATATCTTTAGCCAACTGTTATACACCCCAAGAACGTTTTGCACCGCTGGGATTACTGAGCTAATTTGGTTTCTCACGGCCCAAGACGTATCGGATGAAAATAACATACCGTCTAGTGTCTGTCGGTCTGTCTGTGTGAGTGTGTGTACACAAAATGCCACGCCTGTCATCCCAATGCCCTTTGTAATGCACCTGGTCTCCCATTGAACACCCTTCATGAGTAGGGTTGCCACCCGTACTTTATAATAAAGTATTGTACTCTATTTCGGTTAAACGTACTTTATACTTTATGAGGACAATAAAGTACGTGAAAATACTTTATTTTACCTATTTCGACGTTTGAAGGTTTTATTTAATTGTTTACGAAAAAAAATAAAAAGGTAAAGCGAATATTGCGTGGAACAGAACGCATCGCGTCGATAAAATTAAATGCAAAGCAGCACTGTCGCTTTTGAACGTAACCTAAAATGTCAATGTCAAATAACATTATCATGTCAACTTGTCCACTTGTGTGTGTAACTTGTGTTGCTGTTGGTTTTGGAAAATTTCGAAGTTCAAATTATTGTTTTCCGTTTTTGCTTGGTGTGTAGTGTTGTACGTATAAATTGTGTGTGATAATTCTTCAGTTATGGATGCAGATAACTGTATATCTCTAAGTACACCTAAAAAACGATTACTGGAATCGGATCATACAAAGCAAACAAAACGAAGGCAAAAGTACAAAAGCCTGTGGGAAAAATGAATTATTTATATATTTAAATATGATCATAGATTGTAAAGACGCCGTGAAAACGTTCTTTGAAAATAAATATTTGTTAGATGTTGCCAGAAGCAACAAAAAATATATATGAGAAAAAAAGAGTAGGTTAAATAAATAATACTCTATTTTAAGATGTTGTACTTTTTTTTTTACCTTAGAAAGGAAATGTACTCTATTTGCTTGAAAAAAAGGTGGCAAGCCTATCATGAGCAACCAAGTTACAGGAGGTGCAAAACCTTTCTCTTGAGGTGTGTACTATAGGGAAGTCCCGTAAGCGTTGGGACTTCCTTACATCCTTGTACACAGGTTAATCGACATTCGAAGGCACGTGTGGGTCCACCGAACTTCAGGTTTCCAGATTCCACGAGCAAAAGGAAACCCAACCACGCTGCAATACTGTTGGCCGAGAGGCACAAACAAAGAGTTCAGAGGTTGTCGCAGCTCGCTGCAAGTCGATAAATCTCGCCGTGCGTTCGTGCGAGTTAGGCGACAAGGATGGGGAGTTTATATTAATTCTCCGGAGGGTGTGTTATCAGTAGGCAGGCTCGTCGTTCCGTGCGGGAACGCCATTAGTGGCGGGGCGATCACGTTCGCTCCTCCCGGGATTAATTGGCCGGCGGATATCGGAACCTGCCGGCGGCGTTCCCGCCTTAAGGGGTCGCGGTTTCGATGCCGGGGCGCAGACAATGGCTCGGGACTTAATTAAGCCGCGCATGCGCGCAGCGCACGGGGTGGGACGGGGGTGTGGTGCGCTCCTCGAGCCTTCCCCCCACACCCGGTCCATCTCTGAGGCTACCCCTCCTCCTCCATCGAAGCCTCTCGGGGCACGTATAATTGCTACCTGGGAGCACCTGATTTATACTACCACAAACTACCGCACGGGAGAGATAGCACGCCCATCACCCCCTCCCTCTTTTCGACTTTCCCCATGGCCGGCTTAATTGAGCGGCGGCGTGCAACAGCGGCACAACTGACTCCTCCCGCACGCCACTGCGACTGTGCTGCAACTATTTTCGCGTTTCGAGGCTCAGAAGCGAGGGAGATAAAGGCGACACTCACACGCCGATCAAGTGCGCCATCGCCACTACGCGCGGGGCTCTGAACTGGCGTTTAGTGTTCTCGTCGTGCTGCGTCTACCTGTACGACTATGAGCGGTGACTCCGTCGTTTTATTAGGCGAAAGGCTGCAGCAAACTCAGTACAGGGAACTTGACAGGAATTCACCCAAAATATTTTATGCAAAAATGGTTTTAATATTGACGTTTTTTTTTTTAAGGAATTCAAAATAGTGTTTGCAGTAAGCGTGATCTGTTGAAAGTTGTATTCCACCCTAGTATGAAGTGTTATTTTGTTTTGGTTCGCAAACGTATTTCACACACAGAATAAGTTTTAAAACGTGTATTACAAATGCACTGCAACCCTGTTCGCGCTCCAGGCAGACGGGAGCCTTAAACAACTGATGCTGGGGTTATATCGGCATCACCTCGGGTATTTTGTGCTCCATTTATTGCTTACAATGATGACTTGTATTTTATTATGAGGAATATTATAACACATTCAGGAACTTTGGCGTAAATAATTTACTCTCAGCAATAACAGTATATTCAATCGCTGTCATAAAATACCGATTATACGTTCACAAAAAAAGGCAATATGGACTACCTATGCCTATTTTTGCTATCGTGGTAGCGAATTGGTGACTGGAAAAAAGTTTAATATGTAGGGCCTAGTTGGTTATTTATCACAGAACTATTCTTGTAATCGGTGACCTCACAGTGGTAAAGTAAGGTTTTTCAGGAAAAGCAAGTTTATATATTTTTACAAGTAGTTTTTTTACAACGTAATATCAGATTATTACTACTGCCTTACGCAGAGCGTAATCTCCACATTCATTTGTGATCATGCATCAGTTTGTCTGTAGCTTATGTGACCCACCTACCAATCAAACAAACGTTGCACCTCTCGTGCAATTCCCACGCGCAATTAAAAAAAAAAGAGGCTCCTTATTTGCAAAATAATTGTTGTCTTTTGTTGCAACATTTTATATAATGTTCGCTCTATGTCCGCTTTCAAAGTCAACGTGAAATGCTTCGCATTCGTTTTATGTAAGACACACCTGCTTCTTCGACGTCGAATTTTCTCAAAGCACGACGTATGTTACTTGGCGAAGACTATTATTTAAAAAAAAAAAAACAATTTCACCGGCACATGTTTCAGACAAGTTACAGTAGCCGCCGTCTTGCTTCTGGAATTAGCGTATGGCTGTATTTTTGAACAATATTAAGAACACACGCGTTCATCGGGTTTATCCTAACCTTGCTGTATTAATAAGAAAAAAAACTATTATACCTTATTTTTAGAATAAAATAAACCGTTTGAATAAGTTATAGGCGTAAAAAGTAGACCTATTAAAGGCTATGCAACGGTAAAATATTTTTTTTTTACATAAACCGACAGTAGTCAAAGTTTGAGCAAGTCTTTCGATTCACACAGTGACTATATTCTCCTAGCAGTGAAATTATCGTTACTATGTTTCCATAATTGATCGAGGCGTGCTCAGAACAATTTTTATGTATATCACTTAAAAAAAAGTCATATGTCTCATTTTAACTCAGACAGCATATAAGCTTGCCATTTCGCTTGAATTTGCTTTGTCGTGCCGAGCAAGCTTGTTATATCATGTGTGATTTAAGCTTACTTGCAGGTTTGTCATGAAAAACTTGAATCATGCTTGAAGCCGAATATGCTACTACCGAGATAAGATGTTCTCAGGGGTGCACACCACCCCAGACACTACGGCGCAAGGAACCACCNCCCGTCCCCTCCCGCCCCTCCCCAACCAAAATCACCGGCACCCACTTGGGAAACTCGTCACCTCCCCTCTTATAGGCGCGCGCGCAAATTCACACACGCCTAAAACCCATAGCAAAATATTCATAAGATGAAATTATAATGAAAAGCTTAAGGAAAATATTTCGCATAATAATACTAATACCCAGACAATAAATAAAAACTTTTCTATAATTTTACGACAAAAAGTCCTGTTTTTAAATTTTGGTGTTATTTTTTTTTTTTTTTTTTCAATGTAAGAATTGTTAAAGTAATGAATTATTCAAAGAATAAAAATTTAACCACTGTTAAATAATAATTAAAAACGAATAATGAATTAAAACATTTTTAAATTATCAAACTACTTGCTCTAGCAAAGTCCCAGAAATAAATGGAGAAGACATTTTGCACCTAAGTACTATTAATTAACTGTAAACTATTTTTCACCTAATATGTATCTCCCCCCTCCCCTCCTTGCTGTGTCGGCACAACAGGTGGTTTTATTGACTGTTGCCAACGGACCAACTCCACTCCACACTGGCAACTGTGTCCGAGATGCAGACCTGAACGTCGCCAATGTGATAATGAACTATTTCCATGATACTATGGCAGATTCACGTCGGGCGGTAGCATCCAGGCTTTGCTTTGGGCTTTGCTTTGGGTTGAAAATCCTTGTTCAAGGTCTGCCTCACAGTGCACGAAAGAAAACTGAGATGCATCGTGTTCACCGGATCCAGCAGCTGGGGCGTACAACACGGAACCTTACCCCAGTGATGCGGTGTTGAACCGAAAGAGGCTTCGATAAATAGCGATATTCTCGTCTTGTGGTTTGTCTACGCTTGGTATTCACCTGTAGCATGTGTGTTTCTGCTGGCGTTTTATGTGTGATACATATGTAGTGTCCGTTATCTCGCTATACGAACATAAACAAAGGTAATATGCAAAACATGAGCCCATCTTAGCCACTATCTGACATCTGCAGTATAGCTCGCTGCATGCTGGCTTACGGTGCAAGGGGTTCTGGTTCGAATCCCGGGTATGGAATGGGTGTTCCCCTATAGTTTCATGCAGTATATTCACACACGTGCCACAACACAGAACACATATGGCCGCAACGACACAACTAAAAAAAAATACGGCGTGCAGACACGAAAAGGCAAAGGGCCATGGTTTGAGAGCCAGTATGGTCTCACATGTTTAATTTAGGCTTGTGTTTTCAGTTAACATTTCAACACACATAGAAAAAAAAAGTTTGTAAAACAAAATATACGTGTTTGTATATGGCCTAACAAGTTAAAAGCTAAATTTTTTTTAATGGGACAAAAATAATATTATTCATCCGACAATAGACACGTTTTAACTGATTAATTCCACCTCCTCCTTTTTCATAGTTGTTTGTAAACAAAACCTACGTACACTCAAACAAGATATTTGGTTGAACAAACCGTTCATATTTTCTTGACCACGTGCAGATAAAAAACTCGGGCCGAAAAGAAGATTTTCTACACCTGACCGTGAATCGAACTTGCGGCCCAGTCAGACGTCGTGATTGCGGAACCAAACTGGCAGATACTATATAATATAATAATATTACAGTTCAGTGTGATTACTATTTTTATCATGATTTTATGTCACTAAAATTTAATAGTTTTATAATTTAACCTGTAAATTTATTTTAAATTTTCATTTTTGGTTAGTGAATTAGTTAAATTTTGTTTTCTGGTTAATTTAGGTTATGTAACCCTTCCAAATTAATATTCGCGTTTGGAAAAAAACTCGCAGTGTGGTTTGACTTCGAAAATGGACATTTTCCTACCTTGGTCGACGGCTGCGAAACAGCTGAAGTGCCACGGCTCGGCGGTGAGCTGCTGTTAGAGGCGCCTGTTGAATAGGGCACGCCCCATTGACGTCGCTTCGCCTTGCAAGTCTTCAGAGTCCCGCACGTGTTTACTAAACCTTCAAACACACACGACAACTGAAACTGACCATCATTCGCGGCGTTGTTCGCTGCTTGCGCACGCCGGACGTTGACGTCATGAAACTGCAGTGATGCCAAGTGGCGCAGCGCTAGCAGAACTTTGTTGAAGCCTAGAGCGCGCGATTGTGCCTTATGTCATTGGTCCACAAGACAAATTCCTCTATGGTGCAGTGTTGCTATATTTAGAACTAATTTTAGGTTTGTAGGGGAGCCAATGGAAATTTCACAAACACTGTCAAGCGGTTTTTGCATTGAAGTTTCATTCATAAACGATAAAAATGCTTTTGTGACGTTGATTTTCATAGTGTAAGAAGATATTTGACGAAATGCCCGAAGCTCTTCAAAACCACAAAAGAACAAAATGTCGGAAAAAGAAAATATCCCGTTTCTAATTTTTGTATATTGTGGTCGACACTCGTGATTTTTGTTTAGCAGTAGGTGTACAAACTGAAGAGTGAGTACGGGGTAGAGGGCGCATGCCAACGGCGCAGGAACCCATCTACGTATTCCAACATTGAACTGCTTTTCTTACTACAAATCTGTCAAAACCACGTGGTTTCGTTCGCTGCTATAATACGCCAGTAGACTACTTTTTATTAAGCTGTAATGCAAATACTAAATAATCAAGTTACGCAAAATTCCCCCTGTCCCCCCTTTTTTATTTTTAGTTAAATCGCGGGTTTGAAGTAAAGCTAAATGTAAACAATCGCATCACTGTTGAAATACATCATTCTGACAGCTGTTTTTGGTAGTTCTTGAGCCAATGTTTCGTACATGCGTAGAAGACGAAAACCGGTTTACCTCATCTCAAGTTTATGTTTGGGACCGTAGAGGAAATATGGGGTACAATGTGCACGCTAACTGCGCTGTAACCATCTCTGCGCCGCAAATTTGAACCATCTTTAGTCCTTCTTACACAACCGCATTAGCCATGTGCTTCCATTTAAGTTTAGAATCATGCTTCCTTAAATAATTGCTTTCATATGTGAGTGCACTACTTTAGACTAAGCCGTAACGCAAATACGATTTAATCAAGTTACGCGAAATGTTATTTTGATTTATAAAAGCTCGGGTTTGTTATTAAACCAGATGTAAACAAACGTTACGTCGTTGTTGAAACAATAGACAAATGATGAGGTAGACCGATTATTCGTCTTCTGCGCACCCAACATTGATCTACCCCAAAGCAACACAACTGTCAAAGTCACATGGTCAACAGTGATGAACACGTTTGTTTACATCTTACTTATTAAATGACAAGTACTTTTATATTAATAAAATCCTTTCACCAATTTTAATTTAATCAAACTGCATTATGTTACAGGAAGTATACAAACACCCCAAAGCACTTGTTTACACAAGCAGTGTTCTAACCTCAAATCTAATCCACGCCGTTTTTGTTAGTCGTGTTGGCAGAACAGCAGTTCAATGTTGCTGGGACACGGAGACTGGTTGTACGCAGCCGGCGAGATCGGTGTACCTCATATTTAGTCTTTGGTTGAAACAGGTGAGTGTGACAGTTGTAGCGCCAGTGTTAAGACAAGCGCAAGTAGACGACCGGATGCTCGTGGTGAGTGCACGACGCAGGCGCCGCAGCCACCCAGGTGCGCAGTTGTGCCGGCGCGCGGCGGGCCCGCGGCGTCGCCCCCGGGCGGTGCGGTACTTGCGCCGCTCTCGCCCCCAGGCTCCCCCGCGCTGCGCAAGCCTTCACTACCTTATAATACTGACACAAACCACAGGACTGGCGGCCCCGGTCCACCAAATGATGGGGGAATTACAAAGAACGCCAGGAATTACTTTTCGTTCGGGAAGCCGGGCCCGGGCAAGGCCATCTTCCTCGCTCTCACACCCGGGCCGGGTCCCTCACGCCATCGCCCAGCCCCCGCCGCCCGACGACGACGGTTTTTAACGTCGGTCGGGGGGAGGGAGGCGGCGGCCATCTTGTGTGCTCGGGCAACCGCGCCTCGCTCCCGCGCTCAGCCTCTGTCCGCACACAGAAAATCGCGTCCCGAAAACACTAATCGCCCATATATCATCGTCCACACCGTAGGAGTGGTTCGAGTTGGCTAGCATTCTGGTAACAGGTGGTGTTATTCCGAGGACCCAACGCCTTAAATTAACATGCGGCGTGGTCAAGGCTGGCTATGATGTGTTTGCGATGTTTCCTTCAAGGACACCGGAGCTCATTTCCCTATAAACAATGAAAACTACGAATACCTAATATGAAAAATATCTTGAGCCTCGCTCTAATATTCACGTGCTTAGGGGTTGTAAGCCAGAGGGGAAATCATCCGTGTGTTCTAACATTTTCCTAACGGACGGTCCTTTGCATAACACCCTGTGGTAACGCACATGTTGGTCAATGTGCCAACTGCTTCTACACTGTTGATTTCTTAACGCCCCCTGTTTAACTCACCAACAAGTCGACTGCAAACGTTTAACGAAAAAGCTATGCGAGGGGAAGATCACTGTAGTTACTTGTAAATTAATCTAAAGGCTCTTTGGTTTGTCACAAGAACTCCTTCCACTGGTGTTCCCAAGAGGGAACTATGGCGATCATGACTCCCCTCTTTTCCCACTCTCTTTTCCATAACGTAAGCATTGTATAAAAAGTTTAAAACAATAGACTTACAAAATATTCACTATCAACTTACAAGTGAATTATGTAATAAAGTCCAATTAATAGATGTATACTCTACAATTGCAGAATTTGTCTTTTCATTAAAGGACTCCGCACTTTCCAAGTTAACCCCACCCCCCACCCCCTCTCAAAACTACTATCATTAGAGATAACTAGTTACGCCTCCCTTTCAGAGAGGAGCTAATTAAACGTCCCTGTGAAACACAATGAATAAACGATTTTGTTTCTAAGGGGACAGAGTTTCTGCTGAAAAATAAGAATAAACCTCTGCTATCATCCCACTACGTACGAAGTCTTAGCGTTTCGGGAATTATGTAAGTATTAGGCCTAATGTCTTAATTTTGTTACTTTGCGCAGTATAAAGAGTCCTCATTTTTACTTTTATGTCCATAGACTCTACATGTAAACGTGATTTTATAATTATGGTTTTTTGTTAACAAAGCGATGGCCATGTAAACTCTGGTGGTATGTGCCTGAGTCAAATTACGCTTGGTGAAGATTTCATAGCAAAGTACGGATGTATAAATCGCGACGAACGTAAACCAATTTTACGATCACGCTTCAAGTGCATGGGGTGAATTTTACAACCAAGCACAGCTAAACAGTTAACGTCTATTGTGCCGCGTTTGATTGAATCAGAACCGTGTGTGTGCTTTGACTCGTGGCACATGTCGAGAGTTCGCCACATTTGCAAACACCGGTAGTGTGACGCATGGGATAAGAGTGGTCTTAAGTACAGCATGGGGGATATACTCGCTGTTCCTGGCCAGTCTGAAGATTGCACGATATAGTGACATATGGAGGTGAAGGAGCTACAGAGTGAAGGAGGAGGAGTGAGTGAAGAGATTTGGACGGTTCTTAACAGCGAGGTCTTGAGAGCCGATGAGTCTGAAGCGAGGTGAGCATGGAGCAGCGCCGGTATGAAATGGCGGGGGAAACGGGAGATCCCCGAGAAAACCCGCCGACCAGCGGCATCGTCCGGCACGATTCCACATGTGAAGATCTGGGAGTGACAGCACCATAGTTGTGTTGGTTACACAACCCAAGTGAAAATACTCGTCCGAGAAAAAGTACTGGCCCAACGAAGCGGAGGCCAAAGGTGAATTTGCCACTTATCCAAAAGTGGGCACACACGTGCAACATTTTAACCAACTAATATTTGGGGAAATTATGCTAAAATACGTAATTTGTAATATTTGACTACTTCAGTCATCATATTCTTTTCACCTGCCCCCTTCACTCTACGAGAGGTTCTCTAGCTATGAAAGTTTAAATTTAAAAAGGCATCCTTGCGCAAATGCTACATCAAGACAGTTCTTCTGAAAAAAAGCTGTGATCTCGTTCTGATTCTGATGAAAAACAACCTGCTGTCTTCATAAGCAGGGGTCTCGGAATCTGGATGGGTTCGGAAAGTGGGAGGGGGGCATTTTACCATCTCCGAATCTCACTAAGGGGTGCCAAAGACTTTGTGCGGTATAAGTGTAGATTTTCATACTTAACGCATATTTAATAAAGTCAGAGGTCACTAAATAATGTACTGTTTTTTGTATTGCTGTAATTTTCTTTTGGGAAAATGTGTGGGCATGAAGCAACAGTGTGTGTAAACACCGACATAATTGTGTTAAAAAGTAAATTTTGGCAAGGGACTTCATATGCAGCACCAGGGGCGNTTTCACAATCTAACTTAACTGAGAAAGGTTCAGACGCCCCTGTTCATAAGTAGGCATATCACTTTATTCAGAGTGGAAGTAATTACACACTATTTTAAGTAAGAAATAAGTAGAGTTCATTGCCGCGGGAAAATCACAGGGAAGGCCAATACGTTTAATAAAGAAACAAAACATACGAAGCATACATCGGTCACGATGCGAGCGCGATTAACTTTCGGGTTACCCTTTGGCCAAAATTGTAGGGTCACCGCGCCTACTCGTTCTCGCTCTCACAACGCACCTAATAAGCGTGTGAACGAAGACGTGATGAAGTCATCGGCCAAGCGGCTGGAACGTGAACCAGGGTCCGAGAATGCGGCCGGCGCATTTTTTTTACCGACAAGTTCACAAAACACCGAAGGCTGTTGCGACCACAGCAGACGCAGGAATGTGGCGCGGCACAGGGAGAGAGTGGGTGTATAATGACGTAGCACCGCGCGGGGTGCGACGAATCAGCGTGTGAGACGTCACGACGGCATTAAAGGGCGTGCGAATTGTGCAGTAGCTAAAACGTCAGTGTGTCTGTCCGGCAAGGACACGGTCAGCGTTTTGGGAATCCGAGGTCGATGTTACAAGGGTGAATCTGAGGAACTCTGAGCAGCGAGTGCGTGGCGCCGTTCAAGTGTTTTTCTGGGGTGGTAAACCACCCTATGAGATTGATTCATTTACGTTTGCCGTTTGCTGCATTGTGTCGTAAATGCGAAATGCTGTACGGAGCGATACGGACGAAACTAACACGCGCGCCTAGTGCACTATTGCCTCTACGCGAAAGATGATGAACTGGCTTGCAGTTCCATAGTTGCGCTGTACTGTTAAAATTAGATCCGCAACACTGAGATTTTATTACACGCTATGAAAGCCCACATACTTAACTACAGACGTAGTGTTAGACTATACCTACTTTTCTTCTACCTCTGATGGCAGGAAAGCTCTAAAAATGCGATTTTTGTTATTTTACGTTTTTTTCTCTTTGACTACACGTAATACGATAAAAGCATATATATACGACCATAGATAATTTGTTTGAACAAAAAGTCGTATTCTCAGAACATTTGTTTACGGACATACGCGTATACGCACAAACAACTATTTCACAGGAGATATTTTAGTACATACTCCTTTTAAGACTGGTTGTGCCATTTTTCTTTCCAAGGCTACGCCCCCCCCCCCTTCCCGAAAACCCAAAGATCTTCATAATCCGGACAGGAGAGAGTATCAAAATAAACGCGGCTTTAGACTAGAAGGTTTTGGGTTCGAATCCCAGACAAGCTATTTTTATGGCATGTACGCCGTGCAGCTGAAGTTCGCGGTGCAAGCGGTTGTTTCACGTCTCTATTCTTAAATACTCCACGCCATAGACGCGAGTTGTTATGAATTTATTTTTATGTCAATTCATACCTGAAAGGGGCTATGGGATGGGGGTAGCTAAATAATGAGTCATGATTAGGTAGAGCACAGCAGTATAAGATGGAGTTATTGAACATAAGGCTTATACAATAACTATTTACGTGACTATTAATCGGGGGAGCTTAAATGGAACACCAAAATGCTAATTAATTGTATTAAGTATTATTACCTCACGTCATTACTATTACAATCTAATTGGAAAGTCCTCGCCTTGTTAAGAGGCGGTTAACGACGGCCGGACACACCCATCTTCAGTGGTCTTCTCGTTCCAGTGGCCCGACGACAAAAGACGCCGCTCCGGGTGTTACGCTGTCCTATATCGGGCGCATTGTTTAATATTTTCGGTCCCGTTTACTGGCCGGCGGAGGGGGTTCTGCTACTGTCTTTCGCAAGGTGTTATTGCAATCATGCTCGTGCCCTGGTTCAATGTTTGAAGGTGTGATTAGGCAGGCCGTTCAGCTAAGGTCTGATCACTTCTTAACATCTCCCCCAATGTTCACTAGCGAGATGCCCTCATCTCGCCCTAGAATCCGTGGGGTAAGTGGAAGATATTTTTGAATTTGCGTGTATCATCGTCTGGCAGTAGAAATATGGATCGGTGTTAAGTGTATCAGAATATTAGGAATATCAGGAACTTAAAACTAGAACAATACAAGTAAAGTTTAAAGTGGGCAAGGGGAAACATTTTCGTGGCGCGCGCTGGCACGCGTTTTCGCAACACAGCGTTTGTTCGGCCCATCTTGCCCGACGACTGCACGGAAGCAATTGGCAGTTCCTTATACCTTTATCCGTCTACTATAATTCCCTTCAAAAAAATTTCCCACTGTTGCGAACAGGACTTCACCCTGATCCATGTACCTACTGCCAGACGATGAACCACGCAAATTCAAAATTATCTTCCACTACCCCCACGGATTCTAGGGCGAGATGAAGGCATCTCGCTAGTGAACATTGGGGGAGATGTTATGAAGTGGCCGGGCCTTAGCTGAAGGGCCTGTCTGATCACACCTTCAAACACTGAACCAGGGCACGAGCGTGATTGCAATAACACCTTGCGAAAGACAGTAGCAGAAACCCCTCCACCGGCCAGTAAACGGGACCGAAAATATTAAACAACGCACCCGAAATAGGTCAGCGTAACACCGGGAGCGGCGTCTTTTGTCGTCGGGCCACTGGAACGAGAATACCGCTGAAGATGGGTGTGCCCGGCAGTCGTTAACCGCCTCCTAGAATCAGCCTCCGGCGACACGAACAATTAGATTGTAATAGTAATGGCGTGAGGTAATAATACTTAATACAATTAATTGGCATCTTAGTGTTCCATTTAAGCTCCCCCGATCAATAGTCATGTCAATAGTTATTGTATAATCTTTAAGTTCAATAAACTCCATCTTATACTGCTGTGCTTTACCTAATCATGACTCATAATTTAGCTACACTCTAACCCCTTTCAGGTATGAATTGACTTAAAAGTAAATAACAGTGTGCTCTGGCCTTATAGAAGGGTGTGGAGAGAGACAGTCAGAAAGACTGCCCGCCACCTTATCTTAAATAACGCCAATGAGTTAGATACGTGACATACTATAGCTAATTAACGAGCTGTCAGTGGGCGAACTGCGAGCAATGACGAACAAGCTACCGCGGTGTTTGCTCTTCATTCTACCTGGCTCCTTGGCGGTTCTCACATGAGCCGTCAAAACGAAGTTCTGCAGCTGACGTCGCTCAACGTGTCTAATGGGTGTCTCGCATCTTGCTCGTGAGTTTGACCCGGTAGTTATCGTAGGGGAGAGTACAGTACGTAGCACAGTGGGCGACCCTCACCTCAACAACATTTCGAGAGTCGATTATGGTAAACCATGGTGGATATGGAGCAGCGCCGGAACGCGATGGTGGCAGCCGAGAAAGCCCGCCGACCAGCGGCATCGTCAAGCACGATTTCCACATGCTAAAATCTGGGAGTGGCCCCGCGGAGAATCGAACCCAGTTCTTGGTGGAGCGCTCTAGCCGCTACACAACCGCGGCCTCATATCGCTGGCAGACTGCCAGTGGTGACGACGCGGTCGGCAGGTATGCCCGGTGCCGTTGGTAGCTGCCCTCTTCCTCCCAGCAGGGCAGGTAGCCGCTGCGGTCTCGCTCTGCCATCGCCGGGCGGACCCGTCTATTAATTGGAAACCCTTGCTGATCGCGGGCAAATAACAGGTCGCCGGGCGGCTAGGGGCGGTTGCCAGCCGATCCTTTTACCACGACACAGCAGCAGGGGGGGTTCCCCCGTCCACATTGTAGGGGGGGGCGACTGTGAGCGTTACCCCCTTGCCATGCGCTGTATGTGGCCCGTGGTAAGCTCAGAACTTTTGAAATCAGTGTTTGATGTGAATACTTCTTCAAAATAAAACCGACACATGGGGTACCAGCAGGGGCGTAGACTATGTGGACAGGGTTTATGGGTTTACCCCCCCCCCCCAACCAACCAACCAATATAGACATATTAATAAATGTTAATAAATAAATGAGACGTCTATGGCAATGTTAAGGATATTAAACAGGTGAGCAAAGCAGTTTTCAAGAGTGTTCATCTAATAGTGAATCATCTCCAGTTTATCTGTGGTGATGTAAGGATGCATTATGTGACATACAAATATACATAAGTGGGCATGCTGAGATCTACCATGAGGGAGACAGAACATCATAGTTTCCAGTAGGACATGGACAATTCATTAATGTACAGTTTTTTTGTTGCTCCAAATTTGGTGAACAAGATTTTGCAATTTTTCCTAATATCCACTTCTTGTCCCTTTGCTTCAGATGTTGACGAATGTGCCTCTGCACCATGCCAGAACGGTGGCACCTGTATTGACCTGGTAGATGGATTCCAGTGTGAGTGTCCGTCTGGTTGGGAAGGCAATGCGTGTCAGTTTGGTAAGCATCTTTATTCAGCTTTTGTTAAATTAAAAACCTGAGTACTAGCTCTGATCTAACATGGTTCAATTAATTTAATCCAATAAATAACAAGGAGAAATTATGAAACTGTTTCCACACTGTTCAGGAACAACTTTGGTGTTTTAGAGAGTATTTATTTGTAGTGCCTATTATTTAAAAAAAAAAATTTTTTACTGCTATTACAGTAAGCACATTAATTTTGCCATGAGCTAAATATGGTTGGAAAGATTTTCTTATTTTCTTTAACTTGACCCAGTATATCCAAAAAATCAAAAGTTATACTATTTATATCTGGTTAAAAGTATTCTGAAAAGTATTTGATTCTTAAGTACTATACTTACATAACAATTTTCGAATATGTTGAGAAGCTATAGCAATAATAAAAAATGTCATGCATACAAGTATATGTCACTTCAAATCGATATTGTGTTCACATTATTCATTACATTTTCAACAAAGACGTATAATTATTTTGACGATGTTCCACCAAGAATAACATTTAAATGCCTTATTTTGTGGAAAAATTTAATTAATTTTTTTGTTATATATAGCATACAGAGGAGCGGAAATTGAAAATATCACTTTTGAACCATGTTGTGCAATTGCAGGATACTGTTTATTAGCCTGAAGTAGATCAGGCAAATACAACAAGGAATTTTTAAATCAGGTTTATCTCAGGAAATAGACAAAGAGACAACTAACCATGCAATCCTGTATAAAGTGTAAATGTAATTTTTTAATTCAGCAGAATAAAAATTCTCTTGAATTTTAATGTTTTCAAAGAATATTACAAAGCTGACAACTTGTCTTTTATAGAGAATTATTTATTCACTGAGAATCGCTGTGTAATTATGCCAGCTAAGAGCGCTTAGTCTGAACATATGTGTGCACTCCAGATGCAGATGAATGCCAAGGAAGCCCGTGCATCAACGCATACTCGTGCCAGAACTTGGTGGGCGACTACCGCTGCAAGTGCCAACAGGGCTGGGCGGGGAAGAACTGCGACCACAACATCAACGACTGCGTGGGGCAGTGCCAGCACGGGGCCACTTGTATCGACCTGGTCAACGACTACCACTGCGCCTGTCAACCGGGCTACACAGGTGCGTGCCTTCCCTGCTCTGCTACTGCTGTCTGTCTCACTAACGGGAATAGAGGTCAGTCAAAATCTGGCAACACATTTTCTTAATTGCTAGTTCTGCTCCTCTTGAAAACTAGGTGGCCATGTGTATGTGTGTGTGAATGGAAAGAGAGGTAGGAATTTAAAAAGGTAGTGGAACGAACTAATTGTAAGAAAAGCAAGTCAGTATAACATTCATTGCTACATATACATGGTTTATTCCAACATTGGAAGATATTACATTGTAGTTTTGTTCAGAACATCCATATATATAGTTCCCTCATTAACTGCTGTTTTTTTTTTCTGCAGGAAGAGACTGCCATACTGATATTGATGACTGTGAAAGCAACCCGTGCAAGAATGGTGGTGAATGTTCTGATCAGGTCAATGGCTACCGGTGCATATGTCCTGTGGGCTTCATGGGAGAGCAGTGTGAGGTAAGTAGTAACTAAGCAACTTGCTGAACTGTCAATAGCATTTGTTTTATGGGGTAATTGTTCTGCTGCAGTGGTTCCCAGTTGTGCCAACTAGAGTCTAGGCTAAACTTCGCAGTTCTGTTTCTATTCACGCTTCGTCCACTTGCTATTTGGCTGCTACCCTAGTACGTAGAGCCAGTTTTGACCTAGGCCAAGTAGTATGGTATTTGGTACTTGTTTCCTTATTGCATTTACTACATGGTGTACCTAGTAATGATAAATTCACTTCATTTAAAGGGCTGTATTCATAGATGTTTATTGTGGGTACTACTCGAATACTGCCACTGAAAAGACTCATCGACATAATGTGTTTTAGTTGCCTCAGATAACTAACATTTTCATTTGTCTGCCTTTATCAAGATAAGAACAAATGACCAAAGACTAAACATGCAATATGCTATATTGTTTGTTTCCTGTGATGGGAAACCTTAAAATGTCCATGACACATTACAGCGTGTTTGTGGTGGTGGTACGTATTTTAATTGTACCTCATTACCCCATTATAGTTAACTCAGTTCTTAAGTTCTAATTAAATGCATCAAAATAAGTGATTATTTAACTTTGTAATGTTAAACATAGAAAACCATAAGATAAATGACATAAATTTTTTCTTGTTCCCCATGCATTATGCACACACATTGATCAGGTCATTGGTAAAACACCATACTCTGTGTAGAAAAAAACAAGGGCTTGATTACAATGTAATGACTTGAATTGCAGTAGTCTGAGATGCAGATATAATCACAGCCACACGAACCCTCTCAGTAAAATGTTTGAAAACAAAATCCTGTTGTAGTAATCAAGCAAATAATGCGTGGAGGTAAAGCATAGTTGTGCTTCCTTTTCAGGTGGACCACGATCATTGCAGTCCCAACCCATGTGAGAACAGGGCACCCTGCTTCAACACTCAAGGCGACTACTACTGTCATTGCTCTGAGGACTGGCAAGGAAAAAACTGCAGCACACCACGCATACACTGCAGCCACCCACCTTGCGAAGGTATTACCTTAGAGTCAAGTTAAGTCACAGTGCAACTTGCCTGACATGTAGGTGCATGGAAACATTTTGCTGTCAAAGAGATACTGTCTCTTATGCATGAAGAACTATCGTTTTCAAGCCTAATAACTGATCAAAGCTGTCGTGGCAGCTTTATGGATGATCCTATATTTACTTGACCACAGCTTCATGGAAGATCCTATATTTACTTGACCACAAATTAACATTGTTTATTTTATATATATATATATCTCTGTGCAAAAATTCACGTCGATCCGTTGCTCCGTTTCGACGTGATAGAAGGACAAACAATCATCCAAACACACTTTCATATATATATATATAGTTGGAGGACTGGGAAGTGACTTAGGCTACTTTTTATTCCAAAAAAATATCTCATTCCCTCAAAAAAAATTTTTTTAGTAAAATTAGTGCTCAGGGTACAGTGCTGCATCAATGCTCAATATATCAATACTTATAGATATGTCGATACTTATCGATATATCGATAAGTATCGATATGGAAAATAATTTATTGATTGATATGTAACTGAAAAATGTATTGGTCCTTGCTATATATAGCTAAAATATGATATAAATGCAAAAGTGTGTTTGTTTGTTTGTTTGTGCTTCTTCCACGTCGCAACGGATCTACGCCAATTTTTGCACAGAGATAGTTGGAGGGCCGGGAAGTGACATAGGCTACTTTTTACCCCGAGAAAATTTCTCATTCCCTTGGGGAAATTCTTATTGGAAAATGAAAAAGTACACAAGCGTAATAACAATGCAACATCACATCCTAGCAACAGATCGACGCAATTTCTTGCACAGAAATAGTTGGACGGCTGAAAGTTGATATTGGCTACTATTTATCGCAAGAAAATATCTCAAAAAATTTACTTTCGCGAGTCGGTTTACCGTATGCGGACGGCGGACGTGGAAAGCAATGTTGGCGGCGGGGAAAGCGTCGTGGAAGGGAGAGAGGGGACCTTATTAAAAAAAACCTAAACAATAATTCCGTAGTCCATGCGAGCGGAGCCGCGGGCACAGCTAGTCTTTAATAAAACATATCCTAAATACACGTTTTGCAGTTAAAAATTTTTATAAGTAAGTATTGTACACTGTTTATTTTTCAACACCAAGTCTAAATGTGTATAGATTAGTACAAGTCTAATGCTCACTGGCAACTGAACAATTTACTGCGGGCTGTGATCAGTTGAACATAGTTGCCTACTGAAGCGCGGGCAGGATACTTGCGGTCGGTCGAGATACTTGGGGTGGGGCATGATGCACCTGTGCCTGTGGGCCTTCCCAGATGAGGTGGTGCCTAGGAAACCATTGAGCAGCCACAGCAGGGGGGCGGCCGGCCCCCTGCTGAGCAGAGAAATGGAACCAAAACCTGTTACTGAAACAAAAACAGAACAAAACCTAGCTGGAAAAATAATAAGCACATCCAGGGACTGCTTTCTGTGCTGTGTGCCGAGTGCCTTTCCCCTCCCATGTTCTAATTTTATTGCTGTTATTTTTAATTTAAACAGCTGTTAAAATCTCATTATAAATGTCAGATGCTACGAAGGTGGGCTTGACTGATGCTTGTACCTCCCATTCCCGTGTTGTAATTTATAGGTGGTCAAGTTTTTTTTACCAGCGGTAATCAGTTCACTTGACCATTACCAAGTTTGTGCAAGTGTTCCAACCGCTCGAACCTGCTTGACCAGTCCGCTTTGCTGGTGGAATGTTTGAAATGTGGGGAAAATGTATCCCTTGTCCACTCTTGCTTCACAGCCGTGGCGTATATTGTTACAATATTAATGTGTGGTGAAATAAAATTATGAATACTTTTAAAAATCATTATAAGCTGTATCATACTTTTGTTATACACTAACTTTGAAACACATGTATTTTAAAATAATAAAGCTTCAAAGCAAATAGGACTGCATGAATAATAAATAAAAATATCAGTGGCAATAAATTTATAAAATGTAAATAGCATCAGAGTAATGAATTATTTTTGTTGCTGAAATTTAAATTGTACATTTTAATAATTGTTTTCCCACATGTATGCATAACAGTACGACACAATTTCAAAACTTCTAGTTGTGTAATTGGAGGCAGATATTCAACAATTTTTAACACAAAGTTTAGTGTTAGCTCATTTCATTTGCATCATGTGAACGTTCCATATGTTCTTGTGCAGCAGTGTTATGTACACAACAGCTCACTGTGAATGAAATTATTCTGATTTCAGTTAAGAAGATTATTTCATTATTAGTATCATGATTTACTCTTCAATCATTGTGCATTTTTGAAGACCTTAATCCATTTCACACAAGTTATTTCAAGACGCACTTCATTAGAAAATAAATATTGGCATTTCAGTTTTTACATGAGATATTTTTCCAGTAATAAGCATTCAAACAACTACCCTCTTCCCCTGCCTTCTCAAGGATCGTGAGTTGTTAATGCAACACTCTCACGTTGTAGTAAGTTGTAGCATATGCAGGGTCAAGAGCACGTTATGTGCAGGCTATCTCCATCATTGCATTGCAAATGTTATTTAAAGCATGTTAACCAATAATTAGGGATTTTGTCCCCGGAAATTGTGAAATTTTTAAGGTTCAAAAGAGTGCTATTTGAGTTCTACATTTTCTCCTAAATATTCTGTTCTTCAGCAAGTCTCATCCACATCTGGAAGGTAGTGGGCCATGTTGTAACAGGTTGCACAAGGGATTATTTTACATTAATGGTTTTCCATGAAGTGACACAAACATTTCCAATTCCTAATTCATTAAATTAAGGTCCTGATTATCCTCTACAAAAAAAATTAAACAAAGATAATATTATAAGTTAATATAATTTATAGAGCACCCATTTTGAGTTAGGGGGAGCAGCTGCAACCCCCCTACATTTGTAAATGGTGAATTGGTTTCAGTTTGGACTGCATCCCTCCTTCCTCCTCGTGCGGTAACAACATGAAACTGGTTTAGCTAGTTTGCATCTTCATATAATCTACTTCCCGCCCACTGTGTATCCTTCTGCCTACCTTATCTATAAATGAATACTGCAATGGGCAATAATGAACATAGCTAAAATTTTGTCCTATAAAATTTCATTACTCCCGCAATCCTATTTTTACTGGGACATATTGTGCACATGACAATATGTTTGAGCATTAATAGCTAATAATTGTACAACCAAATAAACAAGTTTAGTACTATGTATCCATTACTCAAGTGACACTGTGAAACTGTATATTACTGATTTCAATTCTTACTTTACTTTATATAAAACAAAAAGAAACATATTTTCTTTCCCACAAATTTTGAACATTACACATGACTTTAATATACACAGAGCTGCTTGTCATAATTTTTTGCCGACGTAACATTACTCCTTCAAACAGTGGTCCACAGACCACTAGTGGTTTGTGGCTATTCTAGGTGAATATGCCATCAAATATTTCCAATGATATGAGATACATAGTTCCAAATCTTGACAATGCGGTTTCCCTATGCTGTTTCATGTTGTGTTCAGTGATTTAACGTATTCTTTTTTGTTTTAAAATATAAATACAGCACACTATATTAACATATTTTTAACTTTTCTTCTGTAGTGTGTGTGTGTGTGTGTGTGTGTGTGGTGCGTGTTTGTCTATATATATACTAAAACAAATGCACACATGCACACACACATGATAATGTATTTCCGTGAGAGTTGTTTATTTATAAATTATTTTGGTGCTTTAATGAATAGGTATCGGGAGGTGGTCCTTGTTGGGTTGGCAGTCTACACTTACTGATCCAGTGAGGCAAAGTTTAGAACACACGAGTTAGTATTTTCCTATAAATGATGGGCAGCTAGAGGCAGGAATGTTTCTCCAAAGGTTGAATTACAAAGTGCTCCGCGAAACGCAGACGAGGCGGCTTGTCGCGTGACAGTTGCATTTCTGTGTGCGCAGTGGTGGACAGCTGCACTGTGCCAGCACCGTCAAACTCCAGTGCAGGAGGGGCAATGCTGATACCGTCCGGGATCTGCGGTGACCACGGGACCTGCATCAGCCTGGCTGCGGGAGGCTTCCAGTGCTCGTGCGATGCCGGCTACACCGGCAAATACTGCCATGAGAGTAAGTACCACAGTACCACCACAGCACTCACTGCTCTCTTTTAGCACAGGTACACAAATACATCATAACAGAATCTGGATATAAATTACACAAGCAGACTTTAAATTTTATACTTAATACTGAAAGCTACTTTACATTGCGATTTTACTGTAATAGGCTCAGTTTGTCATCAAGAAACTAGTAACATAGGAAGTACGGCCTTATGAACACGAGGTTCGGATGCAACTAAGTTTCAAGCAATTGTGTTGCATATCAAGTCACGTTTGAGTTTGGTGTAAGGTTCATTTATTATTGGCACTAGTAGGCTACCATTAAAACTCTTCACTGAGGTAATAAAGTTGTGTAGTATAGAGTCTGTTAGATGCCAAATTTGGCTTTGGAAATTAGAATTGTATCATTCACAATAGCATAAACACAACTTTCCAGACCAAAATCATTGTTATATTGTTTGCAGGTCGTCAAGTACACATACTTGTTATTTTTACTGTACTATTCATGTAGGGTTACCACATATTTACAGAATATGTCCATTATTGTAGAATATNATACTTGTTATTTTTACTGTACTATTCATGTAGGGTTACCACATATTTACAGAATATGTCCATTATTGTAGAATATAAAACATTTCCCCAGCATCACTTTAAAGAAAATAGCATAACTTCTGTTTTTATTGCAGAAGTGTACCTCAACACAACTGCTATAAAATTTTATAATACGTTTTCTCATTTTTTTTTTATTCATAAAATTTTAACTATATTTACTTTTGNATACTTGTTATTTTTACTGTACTATTCATGTAGGGTTACCACATATTTACAGAATATGTCCATTATTGTAGAATAGAAAACATTTCCCCAGCATCACTTTAAAGAAAATAGCATAACTTCTGTTTTTATTGCAGAAGTGTACCTCAACACAACTGCTATAAAATTTTATAATACGTTTTCTCATTTTTTTTTTATTCATAAAATTTTAACTATATTTACTTTTGTTATACAATGAAAACATTTTATTTGCTTTATTGTGCGTACTGGTTTAGCTTAAAAAATTAGTTTATACCCACAACTTTTAATACGGTATGTATCCATACCGGGTGAGTCATTAATGTATGCTAACTCAGAATGAGTGGAATCCTTACGAAAAATAATGTTACGTGTCGCTGGTATGCGCCGCTGACCTTGGCCTACCCCACGTGAGCGGACGGAAGAGAAGGATAGAGTAGTGATGATAACGGGGTAGCAAGTCAATGGAATGATTTGAATGGCAGGTGAGCGAACTGCGTATCTGTTATAAAAAGCAAGCCAACACGATAACCCCTTTTGCAGCGCGCGCTGCTGACGCTGGTTGTATTTATTTCTGCGGTTATCTGAAGAAGGCTCTGGATTACTGACCTCGTTCTCTCAGCGTGACTTGGGGTGCGTTGAACCTTCCAGATGGTCAGGGCAAATTATATAAAAATTTGACACGTCTCCGAGCCGAGTAGTTGATGAGTGAATGAGTGACTGAGTTCCGAGTGATAGACGACGAGCAGCGAGAGAAGTGACCAGCGGAAGGGAAATCTGCTACTGCGAGTATCAAGCAGTGAAGGTGCGGCTGGCAGACTGAACCATTGGACTAGATACGTGAGTGAAAGACAATACAAATGATGGCACCAGATAGACTGAACACCTGTTAATAATGAGTATGAGTTAATTGACTGTAACCAAACAGAGGCATTTAGAAGGATGTTAGAGTTGAAATAGACATTAAATATTGTGCTCACTGTCAAATAAAAAGAGTAATAGTGGAGACAGATAATTTAATGCTGTAAATAATAGCTCCATCCCTCACAAACTCATATATACCCATCAGGTGTCCATGTAACAATAAATAGGGAAACATATATACTTCTGGGGGTCTACAGTGATTTTGGAGCGTGATAGAAGCCCTTAAAAGTGAAGAGTGGAAATATGTTATGCAACAATAAATTGGAAATTACTTGTAATTAAGTAATAAAAGTAGCATACAAAAAAATGGGTACAATGTAGGTAACCGCAGGAAATGGTGTTGCGTTAAATTACTGTTGACATCCTCTTATTGCTTAGAATTTTGTAACCCTCCACTTGAAGCAATTTGACGTGACACATTAGTAGTCAGCATGCAAAGATCGGCATAAAAGGTCGCCTTGGTAATATCCGCGAATCCCAACCATTACCTCAGAAATCACATGTTTAGTTGGAAAGCAGAATAGTGGTTGTTTAGGATGTAGGCAGCCTGTACCACTGTGATGCATGACGTGTCAACCGACAAGCTGAGACATGTTATAGTCTTAATGCAACAGGTTTTTATAGCAGACTGTGGACAGCTGAGAAGTTACTGAGGGCAAGTGCCCCATTGCATTGGTTCCTGTCATCTCCACACAGCAGACAGTTCTTCACAGTGTGTACGATGGAGTGGAGTAACGAGGAACTGACGGACATGAATCTCATGTCTGGTGAAATGTTTTGTAATGCATCAGCTGCACGTCGTTGATATGCGGATAAGTTTCCAGCTCAATATTTACCAGATGCACGTGCATTCATGTCAGTTTATCTGCATTTGCATGAAACAAGAACTGCACATGCAAGTTATCGCAGTGTTGGTCGACCACAGTTAGGCATTGAGTACGATGTGTTGGACAATGTTGATGCTAACCCAGGTGCCAGCGCTCAAGGAATTGCTAATGTACTGAACACATTACAGTCAACAGGTTGTCACATTTAATGGCGGAACAGAGTGCATGCATATCACTACCAGCCAGTGCAGGCACTTCTGTCTCCTGAATGGCCTGCTCATTTACAGTATTGTAAGTTGTTTTAAGGCCAGATTGGACGAACTCTGGTTTCTGTGGCACTGTGCTATTTACTGATGAAGCATCTTTAACAAAGTAGGCTGTCTTCAACTTCCACAATGAGGAAATGTGTGTACACATCAACCCACATCTGTTTTCTATGAATGTTTAGATGTGGATTATTGATGGGATGCTGATTGGGCCACACTGCTATCTGGAGCTTCCTATTTGTGCTTCTTAGACGACGACGTGCCATAACTACTTGAAGATGTACCACTGAATCTATGAAACGACATGTGGTACATGCACAACGGTGCATTTTTTAACTTAAGTCACATAGCAGGACAGTACCGGGATGCGCAGTTCCCAGCATGGTGGATTGGCCGAGGTGGGCTAGTGGAATGGCCTCCCAGATCACCAGATCTAAACTCAGTCGACTTCTACTTGTGAGGGTCACTTTAAGACACAGGTGTATGCAACTGAAGTGGACAATGTGGAGGATCTCGGGCAAGTATTCAAGATGCATGCCATCCGGTAGGGGCTAATCTTGCTATGTTGCAGCATGTGTGCCAGATATACGAGCATCACATTCATGCATGTGTGGAGGTGGGTGGGTCAAACTTTGAGTATATGCTGTAACCATGTAAACACTTTGAATTCCAAATTAATCACTTATACTTTATACCAATGTTAGTTTCTGTTCGACCACCTCACTCCTACCACGTATTAAGAATGAATCATTCACCTACATTAGGACAAGAACATGAGCCAGGTTGTCAGATGACTTGACATGCACGACAGTGGTACAAGCTGCCTGCCTCCCAGACAACCAATAATCTGCTTTCATACTAAAGTAGTGATTTCTGAGGTAATGGTCGGAATTAGCCAATACTACCAAGGTGACAATTTTTATTGACTTTTGCATGCTGATTATTAACATGTCATGTCAAATTGCTGCAAGCAGGAGGAGCGAGGAGGGGTTGCACAGTTTCATTGCTTAATCGCAAGTAATTTCCAATTTATTGTTGTGTAATCCATTCCACTCTCCACTTTTGGGGATGTCTATCACTCTCCAAAATCACTGTAGACCTTACGCCATATACGTATGTTTCCCTATTTATTTGTCCTAAAGATTTTGCTCATGCTGATTTAGCATACATAAAGACTCATCCTGTATGTTCAGAAAAATACAGGCACCCTTATCTGCCTTTACACAGAACTATTACATTGAAATGAAAAATAAAATTCCAGTAACAACCATAATGGTTATGTATAGAGCAGAGTTATATCTAGGTTATCAAAATCAACATACCAACACTTTGCACAACAGTATTTAAAATATTAATACTGAGAAGCCTAACTATTCAGTTTGACAATACAATTATTTTTGTACTTTTGTTTTAGGCTCGGTTTTCTTGTGTGATAAATACCACCGACAAAGTATGATGTGCTGCAAACTACTTATTAAGAAAACAATTCCCTTTACCTTTAAAACGAACTATATTTTAATTACTCAGAATTAAAGTGAGCACTACTATAATATTATTAATATATCATTAAAAAAACTACATTTATAAATTTAATCTGAATCTGTCACCGTATTTAAATGTAATTCTGTGTTATTAATGGAAAGATCATTATAGACACATACAAACAAGTCTTGTGAGGCGTGTCATTGTAATTGGCTGTGATAGTTCATTTCTCTGCCACAGACATCAATGACTGCAAACAGAACCCTTGTCAGAATGGTGGCACATGTGTGGACAAGGTGAACTCATTCCAGTGCATCTGCAAAGAGGGCTGGGAGGGAGAAATATGCACCATCAGTAAGTATAAGATTTGTACACTCTTGGTGGTAACCAATGTCTAGATGTAAATTGAATGTTAAAAAGTAGTCAGTCAGTCCTCATTTAAAGCACAATTTTGGCTCTATGAGAATGGTCCACTATAAAAATTGTCAGTATTTAAATGTTATATAACTGTGGTCTAAAAAAATTTGCCTCTATTATTATACTGTATGTTTTATACCATCTTTCATTAAACGCCACAGAAACAGTGCATTTCTGTATGTTTATTATTTTAATACATTTATGAAGTCAATAGTTTTGTGTGCTGGAACATCTGTGGTGTAATGGTATAGGTATAATATGTTGTTGCACTGGCTTGTGTGTTGCTAGACATTTGGTGATGATGATGATGATGNGTGTAATGGTATAGGTATAATATGTTGTTGCACTGGCTTGTGTGTTGCTAGACATTTGGTGATGATGATGATGATGCAAGCACTTGGTGTAAGTGATGCAAGAAAACAAATGTTACAGTGTTGTTTCAGACACTGNTGATGATGATGATGATGCAAGCACTTGGTGTAAGTGATGCAAGAAAACAAATGTTACAGTGTTGTTTCAGACACTGATTGCAAGCGCAAAAATATAAGTTAAATTTTTTACATTTGTCAATTAAAAGCAGCTCTTGCACACTAGTACTATAGAGTCAGACAACAGGTTATCAAGTTGATGAAAAGTGAAATGTACAACTAAAGTGATGTAGGGCAGCAAACACCATGCTCTGATTCCTCACTTGGCTTAGCTACTTTATGAAAATGTATGTCTCAGTTTGGTTCAAAGATTTTGCATACTCATACGCTTATTTCTTATTTTAAGTTTTTATTGACTTATTGTAGTTAGTCGTTAGTACCTAATGTGTGTTAAACTGGCAAAGAAATTTGTTTGGTCGAATTTTAGATGAGCCAAAAGTAGCTGATTATGCGCTCTTGAACGTGTGGTCATATAACTTGCCTCCCAGTAAATTGTCCCCATGAGGAACAAACTGCAAATACTACTTCTCAGCTGGTGAAAACTAGTTTTGGTGGCCAAGTGGTTTGATCATTGGTGATCGAGGTTTGATGCCTGGCAGGGTCGTCCCAAATTTTAATACACAGGAAACCTGGGAGGTAGTTCTCGTAGCCAGTGGATTTTATGTGAAAACTCACATTCCTCCTTCCCTGCCTTTGCATTCTGTTGTTGCTCCATCACAGAGACTCATTCTGTATCAGTCTTTAAGGGCTATAGGTGTTCACAGGCCCTCGTTGAAAAGACCTGTCACTTTAGTAATAGTATAGTCCAATTGACTGCACTGGGTGCCCTGAAAACTAGAAAAGTGCAATTATCAAGCGAATACCCAAAGCGATTGCTTTTTTTTTTTGTCTGCCATATTTGCACTCAAACTGCCACACCTACTCAGGAGACAGTGTGGCAAAAATTGCTCTCAATGCAAGTGCAGACAACTGGAACATGCGGCACACAGCCAGTGTGCAATTGGAATTTGCTATAAGAGGTAACCATGTTTTAAGGTGACTCCTCCATATGTCTTGCTATTATTGTGAACATTATGGGTGCTGAATTCGGTCAGTTCAGTGATTCACTCAGTGGTCCTGAACACACAGGTTATTCTTTTTATCCTTGACCACTACCTTTTACCAGAGCTGAGTGACTGAACCGCAAGGCATGGTATTTGTCAAGTATAAGCCAACCACCTTTGTGTTGTATACATTTTTGGTAACAAGAACAAAATTAGGAGTTTGGGGTGGTTTGGTACACCTCAAGATTTTTATTTTGAAAGCAACAACATTTGGTAGTCATTTGTTGCATGATTTTAAATATGTTACAATAACAATGTGTGTTATTCAAAACAGGTTTTATATCATGCTACTCAAAAGAATGGTCATCATCTGGTAACCATTACATTTAATTAGGTGCGTTTTGGGACATCATGGTCTACAAGGAAGTAACCACAGTATGGTTGTGTATAATTTCAGACAAGAACGAGTGCAGCCCAAATCCATGTCGTAACAATGGCAGCTGCTCGGATGGCATCGCTGACTTTGTGTGTACCTGTCGCGACGGCTGGAAGGGCAAAACGTGCAATCTAAAGGATAGTCACTGCGACCGCAGCACATGCCGCAATGGGGGGACGTGCCAAGACTTGGGAGACACCTACGTGTGCCTGTGCCCCATGGACTGGGAAGGCACTACTTGCCATATTGGTTTGTGCACTGACTAAACTACATTGAAAGATAATTGCAGACTTTTGTGGCCATTGTCACAATAATTAATCTTGGCTTTCAAGTACTGAGCTCCTCGAAAGCCAAGACAACCAATTTACATTTAAGATTAATTTGTATAGTTCATGAGCCATTGCCAAGACATTATGCTGTATGTGGACCGTCAGCACTGGTTTAATGGCTCTGTGTGTTCCAGGCAAGACTCATGCTTGCAAGTCCAACCCCTGCCAGAACGGTGCGACCTGCGTCAACACCGGTGACTTCTACTCCTGCATCTGCAAGGAAGGGTTTGAAGGCCAGCACTGTGAACATGACATCAATGACTGCAACCCCCCACCTTGCTTCAATGGCGGCAAGTGTGTGGACGGAGTGAACTGGTTCCTGTGCGAATGTGCTCCGGGCTTTACTGGCCCAGACTGTCGCATCAACATAAACGAGTGTGCGTCAAACCCCTGTGGCTTTGGTAGCACTTGTGTCGATGGTATAGGCATGTTCCAGTGCATCTGTCCCCCTGGCCGCACCGGCCAGCGCTGTGAGGAAGGTGAGGGCGCAGACTAATTCTACTCTATCATAATTAATAAAGTAGGCTACATGAAAATTAAATTTACAATATTCGAATATTTATGCTAATTACCACCATACTTTTACACAAAAAAAAAATTGTGATGCCATTTTACGTAACTCTTAACGTTGGTCAGTTATGGAACCCTTTAACTTTGCCTTTCATTTTAAACTTCACAGATATAATTATACTGAAAAATGAATTTTGATTTTACAGACAAGCTGGGTTACATGTCTGTCTCTATCAGCATGTGAGTAATTATGCTTGTGTCGGTTTCATTTTGAATATTACTTTCAGCTGCCTTTCATCATGTTTCCCATCAAAATTCTAATACAGCATTAAGTGTTTCCAGTAAATATATTGTATTGTTCAGATTAGAAATAAGTATCAATTCACATACTTACGGGGGCATCAACTATTAGGTGTAACAAGTTGGTTTGATGTGTTTGTGTTGCAGTGGAGGAGGTGGCATACACGCGTGGCTCATGCCTGTGGAAAGGCCAGTACTTTGCGAGCAATGCAACCTGGCAGCACAACTGCAACACATGCAAGTGCCAGGACTCGGTGGCCAAGTGCACTCGAGTGTGGTGTGGCCTGGGCAACTGCCTGGGACACCCCAACCTCACCATGGATCCCACCATCTGCCTCCCCAACCAGGTGAGCTCCGGTGTGCTGTTACTCGGAACATATTTGGCCAACGTACTCCAGCTGTGGCGGAAAACTATCACTGGACGCTAACAACCGACAGATGTTCCGACAAAAGGAGTGGAGGGCTTCGGGTGACTCTTAACAAGATCTTGACAGCCAGTGAGGGTAAACAAGGTATATGTGCAGCAATGCTGGAATGCAAGGGCATGGGAAAGAGGAGATACCTGAGAAAACACGCCGACCAGCAGCATCGTCCTGCAAGATTCCCACATGTCAAAATTCAGGAGTAACGCGCCAGTAATCAAATTCATTTTAACTTGGTAAGAAGTGAGTGCTCTAGTCGCTACGACAACCACAGCCACATTTTTATAGCTTGTGATATATGAAAAAGTTTTTGTTTTTTATTTGCTTGGGCATAGTAATGTCCCTGCTTTAGGGCAGTGAAAGAACTAAAATAACCTAAACTTTTACCTCACATTGCACAAACATCTAAGCCCTGCCTTGTGCACCAAAAATTGACATCAAGCCAACTATGCCACAGCTGTTGGCTGCGCCAATTTTGTCAGCAGATTCAGAAAATTTGGGGTAGGTGTGACTTGAGACAATAACAGAAATGTATCTACAACCACTTGCCACAACATTATTTTATACAGTAAAGTTCAGTTTATGTTGACTGTTATGTAAATGTAGAGGATAAATTATCCACTATTTATAACAAAACTAATCACGCTTCATACATTTCTGCTGTCAGGACTGGCTCAGTACAGTATTGCACTTTCAGTTGGCCTCCACCAGTGCATGGCTTGTGAAGCAGCAGTTGTGTGTGTGTGTACGCAGGTGTGCGTGCCGTCTCCAGGAGAGGCGTGCCTCACCCCTCCGTGTGCACCCTGGGGTGAGTGTCGGGACCTGCAGAGTGGCAAGCGCGTCGGCCCACCCCTCCTACCCTCCCCGCCCANNNGTACTGAGCAACTCTTGTGCACGCCTCACGCTCCTGCTGGACCGCTCCAAGCTGGCACGTGGCATCAGCACTGAGGGTCTGTGCACGCAGCTGCGTAGGCTCGTCGCCCTGCACCAGGCCTCCGAGGGAGGTCAGAGCCAGCTGGTGCTGCTCTGCGACCTCAAGCAAGGCTACAATGATACCATCGAGGTCACCATGGTCAGTATCCTTACCCCCTCACACCAAGCTTCTCACATGTTTAGCACTAACACACAGCCATTGTTTCCCACATAATATTATGTGTATACATTTTTATGAATACGTTAGATGTTCATTTCTTAGAATCATGACTCATGATCTCCGTATAGGTTCACAAATTATTTGGCACAATAAACCTAATTTAAATTTTTTGATGCATGTCTTGTGGTCAACCTAGGATACTCATCGTTTTACAGAGCTGTGAATTTTCTCTTTTCAATATTGTTCATATTCATGTTAATTCAACTACATATAATGTTGTTCTAAGAGAGATTCTATTTTCTCCAACCTGCCCTCATTGAACCTTGCAATTATTTTGAAATGCTGAGGCAGTAAATTTACCCTCTTTCATAAAAAAAATGCAGGGATGTTAATTGCAACGGTTTTAGTTCCAGCACCCACTCCTCTAGTGCATGACGGTGTTTCCATATTACACAAAGTCTAATGGAATCACTGTACTCTTGACACTCCATTTGCTTGAACCATATATTAAAAAACCGTTTTCTCTCATAAATAATAAGGCAACACGCTGGCTAATTTTCATCAAAACAAAAATAAAGGCGCAGCTTCCATTTTTAAATGCTTGATGATTTATCATGGAATCATCTCCCTTGTGCCTTGGCCCTTGGTATCAAGTTCCTAATTTTGTTCATGTACTGCATTTTTACTATTTTATTTTTGAGTCTCACTTTCTTTTTTTTTAGTTGGTTCTATCCCTCTTATATCTGCCACTAGCAGTTTATGACCCCATTCAGTGTCTCACGTGGGATCACCTTTACATTTACAGTAGTCTTTTTTTTATTTCACTATTCAGCGAGAAGTAGTCAGTCGCCGACTTCTGCTTCCCACCCCAGCTGTACATATAAGTACTTATAAGTTGTCTTGATGAACCAGCAATTTGCAACTTTCAGTTCATTTCTTGCACACAGCTAACAATCTTTCACCCTCATTCATCTCTCACCAATCCTCATTTCCTTACACATCCCCAAAGTCTCTTCTATCTCTTCCTACTTGTGCATTAAAGTCTCCTATTAGCACTTTATTGCTTTTCTGACTCTCCTTCAACTACCATATCACTCCTCTGTAGAGCTTCCCATCTGTAAAGCAAACACTTGTAATAATTCTGCTACTTTCCCCTTACTTTTATAAATACCCAAATAGAAGACAAGGTGTTTTTTTACAGTAATTGACTATTAACGTTGATATTTAGTTGTTTGTACATAAACTGTAAATTTGTGGTTGGATACTGCAATTAAAATATATTTTAATTTTACCAGAATTAAAAAAAAAATGGTTGCCTGTAAAGTCGGTTTTACGGGCGAAGATTTTACGTGACAACGTAGTGCTGCGCGCGCGGCAGACCGATCATAGTTGAGTGGGAGAGAGACGCAAGGCATTCGGCGGGCCTCTCTCTCGTTCGGTGACTCATCGTAACGTTACCGAGCGTTACACTTTTTCATAAGTGACTCCCAGCCGCAACCTAATTTAAGACGTTGTCACGTCAAAAAAAAAAAGGCAGTCAATAAGTATTTTTCTGAAAACACCAAGTTGTAATGGGGGGTCATCTTGGATTTGAATATATACAATATGTATTTAGTGCCAACCATATCTAGTGCTCACTTATTCTATCACTTGTATTTCCCATCCTTCTTTCTCTATAAATCACACTTTCTCATTCTTTCTTCATTGTCCATCCAGTAAAACCTGTACTTCTTCATTTCCATCTATCCACTCCCTCTTCACTTGGGTCCACTCGTTCCAAACCCATCCATGTTCCTCTTCTCCATCATGTTCACTGTTCTCCCAGTCAGTGTTCCAATGTTTGCAGTCCCTAGACAAATTATTTCTCACTTTCCACTTTTATCAGTCCTGCTTTTACCAGTTTTCTCTTGACTAAATATGGATTTTTGGTACCAGTTCACTAGGCCTGTCATAACTTACATGTGTGAGGGGGTGCCGCCTATAGAACTACAGGTATGCCACTTTCACACTAACCAAAACTGCGGGTGCTGCTCCCATTGGTTCATCCGCCACCAGTGCTATGGTTCCAGACCAACCCTTTTACATAACTGCTGGTTTAGGTCTTAACCAGTCTCATATCTCCCACCTGCACATGATCAATGGGAGGGACACTTGGTTATCCCTCTATATTGCCTGTCACTCCCTTTGGTACCCTTCCATCACCATCAAGAAACTTATTGAAATAGGTTTTTTTGTACCTTATTCATATAGTTTTCATATTCTGCACTAATACTCAGTCTCCTTATCTTTTGCATTCCTTTTAAAAAAAAACCCTTGAGATGTCATTCAAAAACTAAAATAACATAATTATTTCAAGGTTGCTACACAATATCAGGATCAACTTTCCCTGACTTTTCCACATTTTCCAGTTAGCAATAAACAAATTTCCACTCTTTTTCAGCATTCAATAAAAATAAATTTTACCAAGAAATGCCCTACTTTATGAAATGTGACTGAAATTAAACTCGCAAAACTTGCAGTTTCTAAACATTATGTATACTACAAAGAGTGCAATTAGTATATATATACTTGCAACTTGCAAGTCTTTTTCTAGCATAACAAAAATTATTTTTCAGTACCCATCAGCTGCTGCCGAGTATGTTTGGTCATTCCGAAAATATGTTATATCATACTGTATCACAAACTTTAGTTTCCAGGCTCTCAGTTGTCTAGACTTTTAAAGATTTTCTCTGACCATTTTAAATTCTCTGAATTTTCCACGTGGTCTAGTCCTGTGACCACCCTGTAATTTGTTTTGTTTTCATTTAGTCCACACTTTCACCATCTGCTGGGTCGGAAGAGGACCACGCAGTTACGGAAGGCATACGGGTACTTGGGGAGTTCATCAGCCGCAAACAGACCAACCTGTCCGCTCTAACCTCAATTGTCGAGGTCAAGGTGGAAACAGCACTAGTGAGTGGGCAGAAGCAAGGCAAGTACTTGTGATGGATTTATGATTACGGGTAGAGTCTAGGAAAGTGTAAAGGTTCATTTGGTAGTACTGTTATATGCACTTCAGGGTTTACCCACATGTGGGTTATACTCATTGGCTGCTGCCTTTATGGAATGATGTGTGTGTCACATGATTTATCTTACATGTGATTTTGTGTTGCACCACTCTTCAGATTAGTATTTTTTATTGATCCAAATAAAGTGTGGTTCAATCACAAAGACATACAACTGCTGTATAGAATCCTAGGCTATTACCTAATTTCTAGTTGCGGCTGGTTTAATTGAACACATTTACTACGGGATAGTCCTGCATTTTTTAGGAGCCAAAAATTTTATCTGAAACTTATAACTATTATTGCAGCACTGGAAGTGTAAAATTAATTTAGAGTAGGATTTTAATTATTCTTACTAGAATGTGTGCATCTGTTAAAAAAAATCTTCAAATGTAAACCACTGATAATTACATTTACTCTAAAAAAAAAAGTATCATGGAACTAATTAACTTTCCAGTAAGTGTGATGTAAAAAATTTACAGTAAAACCTTTTTAAACAATTTAAGAAGTTACTTGGTTGTGGTGTGATGTAACCTCAAATTAAGGACACCATAAACAATGCACAAAGCACTGGATGCAAATTATTGCACAAAAGGTGCAAAGTGAGTTTAAAAATTTAAGTTTGTCATTTGTTATCAATAGTAAAACTATTTTTGTGTCACAAAAAGTTGATCAAAGTCCAGTAATGAAGATGTTTCTGTCTTTGTGTGAACAGGTAATGGATACCTGATAGCACTCATCTGCATCATTTTGATTATTCTCATTTGCCTGCTGCTGTGCGGACTGTACTACTGGCACAACGTGTGGCGGAGAAGGGCGACATCCAGCGTCGGCAGCCACATGGTAGGTGCTCGCAACCCTCACTGCGATGATGAAAAATCCAACAACCTGCAGAACGAAGAGAACCTCCGGCGTTACGTTGCCAACCCTCTGAAAGACGAAACTAGCTTGGCATCGGCCAAATCGTCCACGTCAATCGAGAGCCTGTCCGACTCGCAACCGACGCGAGTCAGCGTGGTGCGGCCCCTCTCTGCAGACGCCTCCTCCTCTGCATCTGCAGAGATGCTAGAGATGATGCCCGACCCAGACGTCGTGCCGGGCCCTGCCTCCGAACCAGGACTACGCTCCACTCATCGCAATAGCCAGATCCTGCTCTACAAAGCTCAGAGTCCGGATGTCAGAAAGAACACGGCGGTGTTTGACGATGCCGGAGCACACAAAGACTTTGGCAAACGTGTTATTAACTTGAAAGTTTTGCCGCCTGTGCAGAGGACGNTGGAGCTCACAAAGACTTTGGCAAACGTGTTATTAACTTGAAAGTTTTGCCGCCTGTGCAGAGGACGTTGCAGCCGGCCTCGACTGTAGACAGAGGTGGTGGGGAGATGCTCACAGTTATCGTATGAAGTCGCTGCAAGAGTGCTTGTGTCCTAGCCATGCTTGCCGTTTACAATTCCGTACCGATTTTTGTTTTTATTTTGTGAATTAGGGATAAGTGCAATTTTTGCCTGAAATGACATTTTGACACTGTTTACTTGTTTTTTTTTATTTTGAAGAATGCCAGAACATTACTGCATTAAAACAATTCTAAGATGAACTGCCTCAAGGAAATTATGTTGGACATCAGTAAAAATAATGTAAGTCAGGCTGGCACGTGTGAGAACCTGGAACTTCCTTAAGTTAAAATAAAAGGTTCTTCCTTAACAATTAAAGCTATGTGATCTCGACATCATGACAATTTTTTTCATTACTTGGTGCTACGATTATTTTTGTGCCACTGGTATAAACTGCAGAGTTTATTCTGAAATATACTGAAAAATTGTCACAAGACAATTACTTTTTTAAACAGCCTATTGTTTGTAAAATATGTATTACATTTCAAATATACTGGTTCCTGACACTTTCTTGTAGTTGTAACCACAATACAGTATACTTTATGAAAATACCTGTGACATGTAAAATATTTTAACTAGGATTGTTTTGTTTTCCAATTTGCTTCAGTTTCTATTTAAGTTTCCAGTTCTGGTTTCTTTCCCTGACTTTATAAATACTTGGAATTGAATTGTATCGCTTTGCTGGTTTTTAGCCCAATGTGTATGTAGTACGTATGTAAGTATGTGTGTGTAAATGTTTCTGCAAATTCTATCTTGATTTTGAATCTGTTGGGTTAACATGAAAATAATTGCAGACTAACAACTTACATCAGTTCTTAGAAAGCTTACCAGAACAAACCTATAAGATATGGTTCTGAAGGCTTCTGTAATGCAGGGAAAACCAAGCTGTGCATTCTCATAGCTACCAATGCTATCTTCACCAAATTTGTTAACAATGAAAAAAAAAATTGCATGTTTATACTTTTATTTATTTAAAACAAAAGAACATAAATTAAAATGCTTTAAATCACAAGTACATAAACTTTACCTACCATTATCCATTAAATATTCTTATTAGAATCTATGTATGTTTAAAAAAAAATTTCAAATGTAAATCACTGACAATCATTTATTCTAAAAAAAAGTATTAGAACCAATTTACTTTTTTCCATGATGGTACAAAAATTACTGTGACCCAGAAACCATAATGACCACAACCCCATACCTAAGAAACAAAACAATACTTTTTAATGCAAACCATTGCACATTAAATACTGGTACTTTGTGGTTGAGTCCCAAAGTAATGGAATATGAGCTATGCTAATGGCTGGTAATCTTTAAATTCAAGATGTGTGAAATAAAATTTTACCTATTTCTTTTGAATCTTGTATAATGTATTATGTTGTTGATCTAAAAAAAATTTTTATGGAAAAGTCAAAAATACAACAAATGACTGAATGATGTATAAAATGAAAACCACAGGTTCATAAAATTGTAAAGTTAAAATTTTGAATGTAGACATATTAAAATTTTATGGCAATAAAGCATAATAGAAAATAAATTTAAGTTATATCACTAAGCCTTTCTAATAATGGCCATTTTTACAAATGAAACTGTAAATAACATCATAGATTATTATTGTAAATGCTGTACATAAGAGTTAGCATTTCACATGTACTATAAAGGAATAATTATTTATAAGTGGTTCGTGTGTGTGTGTTTGTTTGTTTTGTATAAATAGTAATGAATATTTTTTATAAACACAGATAAGGAATTATTTCAAAGATATAATATCTAGAATGTCATAAAATAAATAACACAAACTTTCATATTTGTTTTGAAGTGAAAGAGTATTTTAAAACACTGGAGTTGCTGACGCAGTACACAGCGCTCGCTGGGAGATGCATAGATGTAAATATTAGTTGCTTCTTTTGCAGAGGTTTATCGTGAGCTAAGAAGTACCAGCACATCAGGTTAAGTAACTGTGTTATGGTTTGCCTGTGAAAACGTACGTGCGCATTCAAATTTCCTATCAACACAATAAGTATTAGGTAGTTGCATGCAAAGTGCTGGAGGAATTTCTGAACTCTGCACTTGATACAGCTTCTGCATTTCACTGCAAATGCTTCTGAATGCAATTTATATTATTTTCACAATAAATTGGGGACACGATTATTTACGAAAATGCTGAAAAATATACAATCTTCAGCGAAAAGTGATTTCCAAGGCTGGCCCGCATCACTGAGGCTGAACAAACCTCGGCAAACGTTGCAAGAACGGTTGCCATTTTGTAGATACAGCATTTCTTACAGAGAAGTGTGGTGTTGCCCTGTTCTTTAACTGGACTGTGTAATGTGAATGCATTACTGATTTTGTGTCAGAGGTAAGTTCTGCAATGGATGCAAAATTCCATTCTGTTATGAAACATCTGAACAATCCATGTCCCTTCCAAAGAACTCCTGTTCTAGCTTCACATTCAAGGTTGTACATCCTTTTTTCTTTTATATAATTTGACCATACTATGTACATGTATAAATTAATTATATTTTTTTTTTGCATTACAAGGTTTTTAAAGATTTATCACAGAAATTGATTCAGTTGTTGAGTTCATAATTTCTCAAATGATAAAATATTTGTACAAACTGAAACGTACGATTAGTTTTTCACACATTTGTAAATCATTTCATTCATCAGAAAGTATTTATCCATATACTGTTGTTTTTATTTTGAGTAAATTATATTGAACATTATAATACCACTTTAACATTTGCAATACGTCTTAAAACTAAAAAAAACGGCTTTCATTGCTTAGTAAAAAAAAAAATTGATAGTTTGTAATAAATTATAGTTGCATTCTTTCTGTTACTTCACAAGTACTATTTCTTTCTAATTTGCTGTATTTTATGGGCATGAGGGCTNAATTAGTTTTTCACACATTTGTAAATCATTTCATTCATCAGAAAGTATTTATCCATATACTGTTGTTTTTATTTTGAGTAAATTATATTGAACATTATAATACCACTTTAACATTTGCAATACGTCTTAAAACTAAAAAAAACGGCTTTCATTGCTTAGTAAAAAAAAAAAATTGATAGTTTGTAATAAATTATAGTTGCATTCTTTCTGTTACTTCACAAGTACTATTTCTTTCTAATTTGCTGTATTTTATGGGCATGAGGGCTAAATATAGCTCTTCCATACTATATTGTAAATCATCACGCCTAGTATGAAGAAGGAAAAAACAATTCCATTGATGCAAGGCATTTCAAGTTCGGTTCTCAGTGCTTTGAAAAGAAAGACTGGTATGTTATTTACTTTTCAGAGTTAAGGTAGAGTGACTTAATTCATAATACATGACTTTACGAAAAAATTTACACTGTAAATGAAAAATTATTCAGTGTGTCTCATGCTTTTACTGTTGAAAATATTTGCATTATTTCTGTGTTAGGTTTGATGTATAGTGTAAAGGGATGAAAGGTAACCTGCCTACACGAGCATTGTGCCTTTTGATTAAAGAGTCATACTATTGCATATAAAACTTTGTCATGTCAAACTATGACAAAATGAATTGTGTATATCATTTGTAGAATTGCTAATGTGCGATTACCTAATTTATTAATGTCATTATAGGAAACCGATTATACTGCTGTACACTGTAGAAAATACTCCGAATTTAAAATTTGCATTTCAACAGGAAACAGCTGTTTAACATAAAAACCAAGTTCCAATTTATCAAGAATTAACGCTATTGAGTAATGTGGAAACATAACGTAAAATTGCCAAATGATGCAATGTACAGTGAAATGTGCCTATAGAGAAATGAATGCCTATCTTGTGTGTTTTGTACGATGTGAAGAATATTGGTGTAGTTGTGCATAGTTTTAATGTATGATCAGTTGTGTGATATAGCTCTTAGTACCACGTTTTGTATTTGATACAAAACTCCTAAAAATTAAATTTATGAAATACTGTATAATAGCCTAAATGATTTATGTATTAGAATATATTTTTGAAAACAAAAAAGAGTATTAATTGTAAGAAATGTACATAATTTAAATTTACCTACATTGTGATAACATTTTCAATTATACACATAAGGCTGTATAGTACTATGAAAAACAAAAAAGAAACCTATCTTTAAAATTTTTTTAGGGCCATTTTATGACAGAACATACTGTGCCAGATTTTGTGATGACAATTTCGCCATTGTATCAATTCTGTGGTACAATGTATTATGTATTCACCTTTTAATGCTAAATTGATGGAAATATACCTATCATTAATGTTTTACAATTTTGGCACACTTTATAATTTCAAAATGAACTTAAATTCTGAATCTTAATTCAGTGCTACACACATAAATGGGTTTCATATTTTTTTTTACCTGCAAATTAAAATAAGGAATTTCTTTTTAATTTCGCAATAAAAGGTAATACTGTTAAATTTAAAAATAAATAGTTCTCTGTACCCGTGTCCAAAAAAAAGTTGAATTGTTTAATAAATAAATACACAAATATAAAAGACATTTTTAATTACCTGTCCACAAAGTAAAAATAACAATCGCGATTTTGTTTTTTGCTTAAGAAAATACATTTCATTTCAATTCTGTTCCTGAAAATTTAAATTCCTGTTTTCAACTTTCCCATTTTAACTAGAGCAAATGCTTTTTTTTTTAAAAAAAGAAAATTTTTTCCACACCCCTTCCCCCTATTCCCAAATATTCCGTACTAAGATTCAGTTGTCGCACGATGATCCCACGTTAGCACACACAACAGGCACTAGTAATCCTCACACACACACAGTCTGTGCTGCCAGATACACATTCTTCCAGTGATTTACTAAGACAGAATAAAAGCACAGATAATATGTACGCAAGTCCTTACAGTGTTTGAACATTACACATACATATCTTGAAATTGGATGTCTTGAGCAATTTCCAACAAGATGGTCCCTCTCATTAATTTACATGTATGCATATCATATAAATTGTCTTGAAAAATCACTTCCTGCTTGATATTAAAAAATGAAATGTGTTAATACACTGTAAGTTTTCAGTTATAAAAAGCTATTTGCTGCTAAATCACAAGTAGTTGGTTTATAATATTGTGGAATTAAAATTTTTTATTTATATAAATTTGATTTTTATTGGTTGATAACTTTTCCAATGAACTATTAAGAGAAAACAGTGGTGCACATATTTCCATAACTTATTAAAATACCGGAGTTTGTAGGTGATGTTTGGAAATGTGAAGTACACATTTGAAGTATACGCTATTCACTGTAAAGTGAGCACTTTTTAAGGACCTACTAAATTTTACCTTTCCGTTTATTTCTAGCTTCCCGGCACTTTATTAGAAACATGGCAATGTTCATATTATAAACACAGCGTATAGATTTCACCACTCCCAAATGTGAATAGCTGTAGCTCAATAAAAAACGTATATTAGTGGTTAATGGCTGTTGGAAGGGCCTTAAGAAGTGCTCTCTTTACTGTGAATAGCCTATAAGAACTGACATGGCTGTAACGTTCCTAACAACTTCACGTGTTAGTTGACCAACGCATGAATATGAATAGTTGGGCCCTTTGGAAAAGTCCCAAGTTTTGCAAAATACACAACAGACTGCAAGAAGTAACTAAGCTTTCATTCAAAAATGCTTGATTTCACCAAATAGCTAGTGGCATACCATTATAGTGTCGCCTACATGTCTCTTTGTGGTGGATTCCTTGACTGACTCTTGTTCAAGTGTGCTAGGTAGGTTTGCCGGATATTTGGGAAGAAAAAACAGAACACACATTGAAGACACTGCAGTTTTTAACACTACCTGAATTAATAAAGGTCACGTCATATACATGCACAACAGACACGTTAAATAAACCAAACTTAGGAACTAATACATGTACTGAATAAAGCTAAAGTATTATAGAGACATTTATAGATACTTGTTTTAACATGCTATAGCGACAACTTTGTCTTCCTGCGTGTACCTTTTGACGTGAATACGTCATTAAAATCACACAGATGCATAGGGTGCCAGGATGAAAACTGATGTAACCTTTGCAGGGTGATCCATTCCAACACTAAACTTTGTGACTAATAACAGAATTGAAATACATAAATGTGGTCTCATTTGATCGGATATATGACTACGATGTGAGCATGACACTGGGTTGGCACCACGCATACGTAAGGCAAGAGTAGAAGTCCGCAGGGACTGGCTGTAATTTTGGGCATGGAAGAAATTCTCAGGCAGTATATCTCGCAACTCAGATTCGCAGGTGTATCCTCAACACCCCCACACCTCCGAATTTTTACCTTCATATTCTGCTTGGTTATGCAGTTAATCATAACAAACTGAACACTTAGTACAACAGGCCAGAGTACATGGAACAATAGGCACAAAAACAGAATTGTGCTGGGTAGAACAATACATCTGGCAACCCTAGTGCCTGGTTAAGAAGCTGAGGAAAAGGTGGCTGTGGTCGCAGAATCACAGTTGGACGACATCACAGATGACCATCAGACGACAGCTGCAAGCTCCACGTCTCTCAACACTGCTGTAGTCGCATTCAACAAGATCCGTACATGAGCAATTGGATAACTTTCAATTGTAATGCACTGTGGTACCATTAGGTTTTCAATTTTAAACCCTAACCTTAATCTTATTGATCATCTGTAGAATGTTGTAGAACAGACCCTTAGCATTCTGCATAGAAGTTGACCAGTTCGCTATGGGCTGCCACCTAAGTAACTAGTAGGTGGATGCAAGCAGATACCTGGCATGGTATCTAAGAACGAAATTATTGGATGTTTTTGTACAAGATTGCATGCCAAATGGTATCCAATTGGTGGGCTAAGTCATATATACTACGTTGGATGCATGTAACATCCTCCATCTACTGGTAGTCACTAATGTACTCTACGAGAGAAAGAGAGAGAGAGGGGTTTCTGTGTGTGTATGTGTACATACATATATATTGTTACAAGATGCGAGAGATGTGTATCCAAGTTCGTGGGAGATGGAGGTATTAATAAAATAAAAGAATTAAATTTGATTTTTTTATTTATTCACACAGCTATTATTTACAACATTACATTAACTACCTCTATTATTTCTCTTTTAGGAACATCTGTTGCTATCATTTGAAATGTCTTACACTCACACATCCCGTTCAATAGTCCAGTTTGCCAGTCGCACCCTTCACTGCACAGATGTTCGCAGTCACAGATTTTACTCCCGCTGGTCACTTCCATCGTCACTCATTGCTCCTCTGGCTTGTCTATCGCTTAAAAGGTTACACAATCATCCAAACACTAAGCTCTCAAAAACTGCTCGCTCGGAGAGACCCCGTTGCACTTATATAGTATCAGCAGCCAAGATCTGGAATGTTGCCCACACCCTGAGTCACACTGAAAGAGACAAGGACGATAAACCAGAAAATTCTTTCAGATAAATGCAGAAATTCTATCCGCCGAAGGTCAGGAGAGCATGAGCCGCTAAAGGCTTATTGCGGCGGCACGTGGCCTCTGGCCTGTGTAAGCTGGTCTTTGTCTGCCCGCTCTTGGGTTACTTGCGTTACACTTCACACATTCCTGCTCTCCCAAGTGATGCAAAGCAGCAAACATATTACATAAAATATATATATTATATTATTATTATGCGTACCCACACGCTTAGACATCCATGGGGACCACTTCGAACAACTCATCTAATGGTGGCCCCATAACAGCATTGTGTACACTGCATTGTACTGTACAGGAATGATAAATGAATAAATGGTCTCATAGTATAGAAACCATGTATTTCCTAACATATGTACATATGACCTTTTTGCTCCTTATCCTCCCAGGGATAGTCTCCTGCAGTTCGTCTCCATTGCAAAAATCACGCTGTACTCCGTCTCATATAACTTGGCAAAATTTTGACAGTTCGACGAAAGTACTTTTCGTTTATGTATCGTTTCGCCATCAGTTGGTGCGTCAAGTGGCGACTGTAAATTTTATTGACACGCTGTCAGCTAATCCACTTGCCATTGTAATGCTAAATAAATTTTAAGGTAAGGTACACCGGGGTAAGTGGAACCACAAATTTCACTAGTGCAACTTTAACTTCTTATTAACCATTCATATGTTCACAGAACTATGTGAAATTTAGGCAGCATGTTTGTTAAAATATGCCTTAACTATAATTTGAGTTAAATTATGTTAGCTTGAATTCTGTGTTCTGTAGGTTAATTTTATTATTTAGTCGTCTGTGGGTTCCACTTACTCCTGACTCTGGGGTAAGTGTAAATGAATAAAGGCTTCATTTAATAANAAAACTGCTAGCTCTTTTTGATTAAAAACTGTTGCCTAGTGGATGGGGTAAGTGTAAATGAATAAAGGCTTCATTTAATAAAAACAGTCTTTTAATAATACATTTTATTAAAAAAATTATGAAAAAGGTTATACTTATAACAAGACCACTTAAAATTACATCAAGATAACAATTAACCTAAAAATATCCTTACGAGATGCCCATATTTCAGCCAATCTTGTAAGAGGTGAAGAACATTGGGAAAGTGAATTTTCCACGTTTGTCAAGCATAGGAGGGGGTAAAAAGTTGATAATTTCGTTGCCCAGGATTATGCTATTGTCTTCAACATTTGGCCACCAAAATTTGGAGGTTGATTCAATGTGTCTCGCAAATTTTGCTTCCAGACAATCCTCAATTTCCATCAGTTATCAGACAAACATTTACTCTGAATTGCCACTTGTAAGTTTGATGAGCACCCAGTCATTTACTGCAGCTTGTGAAATGTTTTTGGAGACCACCTCCAAAAAATTAGATTCTTCTTCTCTCTCTCTCTTTGTTCTTCCTGAAAATCATACTCATCCGAATCAGAGCCAATCGACATCAACTGTTCTATGTCCTCATCGTCTTCGCTACTATCAGCTGCTTCAATTTGCTTCTTGCCTTCCTTCTTTGCTCTTGCAGAATTTCCTTTTATGTTCTTATTGTCTGAAGAAGCTTTTAGCTTCACCAGAACCTCTTCCGACGTAATAACTTCAGCCCCACCACACACACTCTTTCGCTTTATGTTCAAATGGGGAGCTTGCTTCACTTGCTCAAGGAGCAGTTCCTCAAATGAGATTTCCCGGACTGGAGGTAAGGATTGAGAAGTAGAGGGTACTGGGTCTATTTCACTCTGTAAAGGTAGAATGCTTAATAGTGAAGATGAATATCCACAAGGTGATAGGTTGGTGACAGAAGTTCCTGGTCCCAACTCAGTAATACTCTTATTTCCTTCAACATCACACCATCTCCTGAACTGAGCTGGGTCAAAACGATCCTTGGGAATTACTTTGTCGTTGAAAGGAAAAATACCACCTTTTTCAAATCCCTTTTCAATTATAGTCAAACGCAGAGTTTTCCAAATTTTTGCAAAATTTATGAAAAAATTGACTTTGGCAACTTGCTGCCATAATTTTTGCATTGCCATTTGACAAGTTCTTCGTCCCACATATCTTTTATGGGTTTGAAAACACGGAGATCCATGGGCTGCAGTACATGGGTTGTGTGTGGAGGTAATTTGAATGCGGTCATGTTCTGCTTCCTCGCTTCCTCTAGCAGGGAAACACAAACATGAGAGCTGTGGCCATCATAAATAACAACCACAAATACATGTGTTACTTTAACAATTATAGAGAGTTCTCGAAAAAAAAAAAATACCATTGGTGTTTGTTTTTTTTCTGACCGGGAACCCACTAACAGATGGTGTGACACGGCATGTTGTGAACCGAATGTGTTCATCAACAGGTAACAGCAAGTTGACCTCTTGATCCCGCATTTTTAAAAGATCACGTTTCTCCTATTATTGGTTTAAAACGACACGAGTTTGAAATATATTCTGTAAAATTATTTGAAAAAATAAATCAACAATACCATGCAATATTTCTGTAGGCTTTTGGAATTAATATCAAGCATGTATTCATAGCATGGTGAGTGGAGATATGACGTAAAAAAGACTCCCAATGTTTTAAGTTGTGTTTCATTTGAATACTGACCGTTTTATTGTACATTTCATTTTGAACACCTACTCGTATACATTACTACTTTAGCACCAAGTTTAGTTTGTAACACTAACAACAGCTGTTTTGTGACCATGTAAAATAAAATGTATTAAATAATCTAGGAACACTTTCTTATCCTCGTATTTTCTGCTTGTCTGATGTGCATCAGCAGTGCAGTCATGATAGCCAACGTAACATTAATTTTAATTCGTTCATGCATCAGCTTATACAAGACTTTGTAAATGGCACGTTGTTTGTTTTGTACACGTCAATTGCCACTCACTGACTGTAAAGATCTTGTCAAGTTATATGAGACAGAAAGTATGTGTGTGTACACACACATGCGCAGGTGTGCATGTGCGTGCGCATATGTACACACACACTTATATATTCANCGCAGGTGTGCATGTGCGTGCGCATATGTACACACACACTTATATATTCAATTTATCTTAAATGGCTCAGAACTTAACCCTTTTCACATATATTTTCTTACAGTACTTGTTTAAGAGAGATTAAAATAGTGTTTTTTTTTTTTCAGTTGGGCATATAAACATTTATGTTGCAACCATACTGACTTAATAAATCAATATTGCAGGTCATNTTTTTTTTTTTCAGTTGGGCATATAAACATTTATGTTGCAACCATACTGACTTAATAAATCAATATTGCAGGTCATTACAATTATTTAATAGTGTCTGATTTTGAGATACACACTGTGATAAAATACTGGATACAAGGTCAATTTTCTAGAGAGAAAATGTGAAAACGTGTGATTATTCACAGGACTCATTATAAATTATTTTTTTTTGCTTACACACTTTTACTTGACCGGCCCCGTGTGCATGTGTATATACATGTATATATAAATCATAATCACACTGCGAGTAAGACACAAACATAGAAAAAAATTCATAGCCACTGCACTATCAACAATTGCTTAATATACATAGGGGTGTTATGGATAGGTCTTGAGGTCCACTTCCTCCTGGCTTTGGCTTGACACTACTTCCTGGGACATCCTGTGTGTGTGTGTGTCTATATATATATATATATATATATATATATATATACACACACACACACACACACAATATACATATAAATATATATCATGTGTATGTTGGCAGGCTGAGCCCAGTCATGTTCTACATGTTTGTAGGAACTTAAATATATATTTCCAAATCATGGTTGTTCAGTTGTAACAGTACTTTAGTCCATTCATAACCCCTAGAAATCTAGACTCCGTTCTTTTCTCATTGCATACCTGAACCAAATCTTTTGTGCTTGTTTTATTGAAAGTTATTTTAACAGTTATATTCATGGCCAAAAAGTATGACATCTGGCACTGTGCCAATATAATTATGATTCATTAAATAGTTACTAAGTCAACAGCAAATTTTAATTTTAAAAATTAAGATTGTTTGCTTTGTTTGAAAGCAGTGAGAATTTAAAAAAAAAAAAAAAAACTGTATTATAGATTTTGTATTGAGTTTTACAGACAGTGCATAGAACAATATTTTGTACATTTTAAGAAGTTGTCATTGCTTGACTACAGTGGCTAGTATAACTGCTGTAGTCACGCGCAAGGAAAAATCATTTATTTCTTCCCAGCTGTTACTAGTTAAGAATTAATAAAGACAGTGAAAAACTAACAAGTTGATAAAGCGTGAGAAGGTATTATTTATGCTGTATCATGCAAAAATTGTTGTTAAACCAACTTGAATGTAAATTATAATGAAAAAATGGATAAATCCAAGATGGCGGGGACTAATCCCCCTTAATCATGAAGTTTTTTTTATCTTTCTTGGAAACAGTCTATACCGTAATGCTACAAAAGGCTTCAATAGCAAAGAAGCTGATATTTTTCTGCTCAAGAAAGTCCCTGGTGGTAAACCGGGTGTACTCGAACAAATAATAATAAACACCAGAGTGGGGTAGTTGAGTACAAATGGAGCATATTTCATACAGGAAATAATTGTCTAACGTCCATAGTTAACCCACTAACATCAATGGCAATGAGCAGGGGCGAGTATGGAACTTTGTGTACTTGGCATTGTAACCCGCCTGTGCGCCTTACACCACTGCTCAGTACCGCATGGTCTTAGTCTCAGTCTCAGTGGTGCTACGTATCTCCAGTTCCTGAGAACTTGTTACTGGAATACTTGGATGATGTTCCTTTAGGGGCTCACGAGGTTATGTGGTTGCAGCAGGATGGAACCCCCACCTCATTCCACCATTGCTGTTAGCTGGCACCTCGATGTGCACTCCCTGAACCAGTAGATACTAGGTTGGGGAGGCCCCACAACATGGCCACTATGCTCACATGACGTTACACCGCCTAACTTCTGGCTGTAAGGGCACATCGAATCAATGGTGTATACCACACCACGCGACACGAGGGATGAGGTCGCGACACGGATACGGAGAGCAGCTTGACACCATCAACGACACGCAAGAAAACTTCGCAATGTGCGTTGCAACATGCTGCAGCACTGCATTGTTTGTGTGGCCAACGGTAGCCAATACTTTGAACAGACACTGTGAACCCCATGCCTTCTGCTCAAATGTGTGAATAAAACGGTAATTTCATTGCACTGCCTGTTGCCTTATTATTGTGATTGCAAACCCACCCTTGCACATTGCCACTTCCATTGTGGGTTAACTATGGACGATAGACAATTTGTTCCTTGATGAAATATACTCCAGTTTTTTCCTATTACACCCGGTATATTTATCTTTAACAAGAATGCAAAAAACTAAATTTCATTAACACATATTTCCCTATACCAAATTCTCACTGCTTTCAAACCAGGCAACAAGCCTTAGTAATTTTTTGTTGGATACACTTTAACATTTATGATTTTGTGCACTGTGTTCCTGTATCTCACTATCTATTTGGAATCTAATAATTATTTCTTCAGGAAAAAAAATTATGTTTATGACCAACAAAGGTTAAGGTAACTTAAAAGAAAAATATCTTTCCTTACAATATAGATTTATTTTTTTTACACATAAAGTTACATAACTGCAGCACAAAAACTAAAAAAAAAAAAACATCTTATAAGATACATACTCAGACCACAATCAACAAGTATTTTCAGAAATGTGTGAGCACAGGTATATCCTTCTAAACACATCCTCACAAAACCCACTCCTTCCCTTAAATACAAGTGCATCACATGTTTTCTAATAAATAACGTGAAAAATTATTACATATTCTAACAAGCAAATATACAAATGCCAAATTCCCAAGTACTCCAAAAAAAAAATGTGTGAGAAATAATGTACAAAAAGAGTTCATGTTCCTAAAAAAAAATTTTATACAAGCCTTCCAGGCATTATGAAAGTGACAAATGTGTATAAAATTGTAAAGATTTACAAAATTGCACCTGAGACATGTATTATAACAAAAGAAATACACATGAACTACTGATTTAAATATTTCATAATTGCATAGAAGAATTCACAACAATACACATCTTAATTATCATTTGTAAATGTCAGCTCAAGTATGCTGATACATTTCCTTGTATACAGAGGTTTAAAACCATAAAAGTTATCATTCATTATCTTGTGTCAACTTTGATGTCAATAATTTGTCTAAGACGATATGAGCATAATTCACTGGGCAATGTGGAGGTAACCATGCACCTCTACCACACCATGACAAGACTCACTCCTGTGGATTTGACTAAGTAAAAAATAACTTCGGTTTTATCACATTTTTTTAAAGTTCAAATATGTATTACATTATTTAAAAAGATAATATCAGATACTGTAACTGCTGAGTTTCTCTCCATAAAAATGAGTGCCTTTCATGGCTCCAACGTTACTGAAACACTTCATACTTTGTAGCCTTAACCTGTAATTAAATTATCAATTATATCACCTAGATGCTCAAACACTCTCATCACAATACATAATTCCATGTGTTACAGAAGAAATTATTTTCGGACACCCTGCCCTCAGAACAACTTTGTGTGATGGAAATGTTTACATTTCAAGGAATTTCAAAATAAAATATTGACAATTTTGGCCATTAAACATACTAAGGCTGTAAATGTGAGGGCAAAAAGCCAACCATAGAAACTGCAAAAGGAATTTTTTTGAAACTCACAGTTTTAACACCGTAGCTTACAAATTAAAGCACATTAAAAAAAAACTGGTAATTATGGTTAACTTCAAATTTGGAGTTAAAATTTCAATTGAAATATTTAAAATAAATTAACTTACTAGCACTCATTCAAAGCTACAGCAACCATCACCACTGAATAAAAAAAAAANGAAATATTTAAAATAAATTAACTTACTAGCACTCATTCAAAGCTACAGCAACCATCACCACTGAATAAAAAAAAAATCCTGAAAGTGTTTTGCCCTGTTCATTGAACACAACACCCATTACCATTTGATTGATCCATCACAANAAAAAAAAAATCCTGAAAGTGTTTTGCCCTGTTCATTGAACACAACACCCATTACCATTTGATTGATCCATCACAAGTAACACCATTGAAGCAATGTTACACACGGGAGTCATTCAATGTAAAACCTTCCTGCATGTGTGTTGGTAATTTATTATTCCAAGGATTTAACCACATGTTGAACTATTAAAGAAAGGCACTCTAGATGCTGAACTACTTTTGTGAGTAAGGAGTTAACAAATGAGTCTATGGAAAATATGGTTTGTATATATTAGTCATGGCCTCCAATTGAGGTGTAGACGCATGTACACTCAAATTTGACGTAGATCCTGAACTACTGTTAGTAATTCTATGATCATCTGACAAGACTGATTGTTCACTAAAATTCTGAACCGGTTCCCGCACAATCACTGACTGAGAGATTACAGATGGATACCTGTTTCTATGCATTGATACAGACACAGGTGGCAATATTTCTTGTGGATGAACCTTACGCTGCACAGTGGGCATAGCCGACTGATTTAAATAATGTGATAACTGAGATGGTTGTTGAATAACCTGACTCTGGTAAGGCCGCCTGTGAGGAAACTCTTCAGAAAATAATCCTGGAGGATGGTATGCACGAAATTTCTTGGTACTAAGATCCAAGGTTCCTTCGCTGTCTTGGACCGAGGTTTGATGATGATGTACCTGGTTCACAGGAACAGTTCCTCGAGGCAAATACACAGGTGAAGAATGAGGAATACCATGAATGGCCACCTGATGCATTGAAGCAAGACGATAATGCTTTTGGTGTACTGGTGGGGTTGGTAGCAGTGGTGGTCTGTGATGAGATGCTATCACAGTGTCAGCTGGAAAACGATGTTTTCCANTACTGGTGGGGTTGGTAGCAGTGGTGGTCTGTGATGAGATGCTATCACAGTGTCAGCTGGAAAACGATGTTTTCCAATTTCAACCCCACCCTGAAAGTTGTGACTACCTTCTGGCAGATAATCATGAGACGAACGAGAACTGGTGGCGAGTACTTGGTACGTCGTCATCGGAGGTACATGCTGCTTTTGGCTCAATGGTAAAGTTGGTTGATGAGACGTGGGAACTGATGGCTCTGNTACTGGTGGGGTTGGTAGCAGTGGTGGTCTGTGATGAGATGCTATCACAGTGTCAGCTGGAAAACGATGTTTTCCCATTTCAACCCCACCCTGAAAGTTGTGACTACCTTCTGGCAGATAATCATGAGACGAACGAGAACTGGTGGCGAGTACTTGGTATGNAGACGAACGAGAACTGGTGGCGAGTACTTGGTACGTCGTCATCGGAGGTACATGCTGCTTTTGGCTCAATGGTAAAGTTGGTTGATGAGACGTGGGAACTGATGGCTCTGGTGGCAAATGGAGGTTCCTATTTTCGTCCCCACTTTGGAAGCCAGGCACAAAATTTGACTGACTCCTTCCTTCAAGATGATGTGTTTGAAGGATAGAAGATAACGTTGGTGCTAAAGCACCTTTCCCTTCACATGTTACACTATTACTTTCATCACATCTACCAAAATTCTTCATGATTTGCTTTTCAATCACTTCCATAACTAGATCCTTAACAGAATGCACCTGTTTTGTCACTGTACTTTCATTAACAGGAATAGCTTCAGTTACAGAGGAAGTAACTGGCTTCACTATACCATTGCCCAATTTTAAAGGTTGATGCAATCTACCATCTATGTGGTTTGAACTCTCATCAAATCTACTCGTAGTCTTGATGACCAAACTACGGTAACACTCTTCAGAAGACTTTGTCACTGCTGAAATGTTCTGACTTCCATAGACAGGTTTTTCAATATTATGTATCCTAGTCTGTAATGCTGCCTCTGGTACATTACTTTCACTGCTGATGGCAACAGGTAAAGAAGCCACTGGCTGCAAGTTCCTAGGGGCAGCTGCATTATAACTTTCACTAACTATACTATCATCACTACATTTAGAGCTTATGTGTGACTGTACTAACTCACCCTCTGCATCCGCAACTCCTTGTTTTTGCTGAGAGTCATTCCATTTTGTAGAGCATGGCTGCATCTGATTTGGTGAGTTCTGATACATGAGCACCTGACAATGAGTGTAACAACCACCACGAAACTTGCNCATGGCTGCATCTGATTTGGTGAGTTCTGATACATGAGCACCTGACAATGAGTGTAACAACCACCACGAAACTTGCAATTGCATGAACTGGATACCTGGGCACCATGCAATGCTTGTTGCTCACATGCACTGTATTTTGAAACATCAGGATGAGGTAAATGCTTAGAGTGATCCAACATAATACTTCGCACAATTCCATTGTGAATATTAGTTTCAGTTCCAAAACTTTTATATTCCTTATCAGTTTTTACAACTTCTGTTCCTTCTCTTGATTCCTCCTCATGGCTTTTCATTTGACACTCTGCTACACCTAAGGCCATCTTGTCGAACTGTGATACTGTATTCTCGCATGTGCTATCGGTAGATTCTATCTTCTTCTCGTCTTCATTACGTGATGATTCAACATTTCCTGGCTCGGCTGCAGGAAATGCCNATCGGTAGATTCTATCTTCTTCTCGTCTTCATTACGTGATGATTCAACATTTCCTGGCTCGGCTGCAGGAAATGCCACAAGTGTGGAAGCTGGTGTCTCTTTCTTCACTGTCACCGGATCAGATGTCAATGCTGGTGACGACATAACAGGTGATGGTGCCAAGGACCTAGCCATGCTGTCTACCAATGAAGGTTGCATCACTTGAGATACAAGAGAACTCTGAACAGNGATGGTGCCAAGGACCTAGCCATGCTGTCTACCAATGAAGGTTGCATCACTTGAGATACAAGAGAACTCTGAACAGTGTGCTCAACATCATTCCTCAGAACTGCACTACCAAACAGTTCTTGCCTGGCCTCTTTCTCTGCTTGCAAGCATGTCGCACTTCCAGCCTGGGCACCCAAAACTTTGCTCGAGTTCAACTGGGCAACACTTACACGTTTAGCAGGAAGACCGTTACAACTCATGTGAGCTCTTTTACGCGTTTTCCGAAGAAAACTTTTGTAATTTTCAGTCTGTTTGCTCTGGTAATAATATTTAATACATTCATATATATTTTTTTGATCTAAGTACGAGGCTATGACGCTAAACTGTTTTGGATGCTGAAGAAACTTTTCTTTGAATATAGCTTTCTCAACATCTGTCCACATATTTATCAGCTGCCATTCTTTGTACTCGGTTGGGAAATCTTTGATTAGGCCATTGTTGTTGATGTACCTGAATTCCTGCTGACGCGAAGGAAGCAAAATAGGACAAACAATAGCACAAGCACTATGACCTCTATCACCAGCACCAAAGTGTGATTCAATTTGAGAAAGTCTCTGTTTACGCTTCTCTTCTATCTGTTTCCTAAGCTTCGGAAATTCTCTTTCAAAAATAATTTTTNATCGGTAGATTCTATCTTCTTCTCGTCTTCATTACGTGATGATTCAACATTTCCTGGCTCGGCTGCAGGAAATGCTACAAGTGTGGAAGCTGGTGTCTCTTTCTTCACTGTCACCGGATCAGATGTCAATGCTGGTGATGACATAACAGGCGATGGTGCCAAGGACCTAGCCATGCTGTCTACCAATGAAGGTTGCATCACTTGAGATACAAGAGAACTCTGAACAGTGTGCTCAACATCATTCCTCAGAACTGCACTACCAAACAGTTCTTGCCTGGCCTCTTTCTCTGCTTGCAAGCATGTCGCACTTCCAGCCTGGGCACCCAAAACTTTGCTCGAGTTCAACTGGGCAACACTTACACGTTTAGCAGGAAGACCGTTACAACTCATGTGAGCTCTTTTACGCGTTTTCCGAAGAAAACTTTTGTAATTTTCAGTCTGTTTGCTCTGGTAATAATATTTAATACATTCATATATATTTTTTTGATCTAAGTACGAGGCTATGACGCTAAACTGTTTTGGATGCTGAAGAAACTTTTCTTTGAATATAGCTTTCTCAACATCTGTCCACATATTTATCAGCTGCCATTCTTTGTACTCGGTTGGGAAATCTTTGATTAGGCCATTGTTGTTGATGTACCTGAATTCCTGCTGACGCGAAGGAAGCAAAATAGGACAAACAATAGCACAAGCACTATGACCTCTATCACCAGCACCAAAGTGTGATTCAATTTGAGAAAGTCTCTGTTTACGCTTCTCTTCTATCTGTTTCCTAAGCTTCGGAAATTCTCTTTCAAAAATAATTTTTTTCTCTGCTTCTTTCTTTTTGTGTGCCAAAGATGATTCTATTGCCTTCACTTTATTCAACCACTCTTGCTTCTTCTCCATGTACAAGGCAATTAAATAGTTCTCCTGAAGTGAACTTTCTGCCTGCTTGCATTTTAGAAACTTNTTGAGAAAGTCTCTGTTTACGCTTCTCTTCTATCTGTTTCCTAAGCTTCGGAAATTCTCTTTCAAAAATAATTTTCTTCTCTGCTTCTTTCTTTTTGTGTGCCAAAGATGACTCTATTGCCTTCACTTTATTCAACCACTCTCGCTTCTTCTCCATGTACAAGGCAATTAAATAGTTCTCCTGAAGTGAACTTTCTGCCTGCTTGCATTTTAGAAACTTGAGAAGGCAATATTTAAAAACTAAATGCTTTTTTCTGTTTTCATGGTAAACAATAGTGTCTGAAGGTTGATTATAGAGAGGCATTACAATTTTTGGCCCTAACTTATCCCATAATATATCACTTTCCTGAAGTTTCCTCTTATTTTCTGCATATATTTTAATAGCAAGACTTGGAGATTGAGGGTTTTTAACTTCTTCCTCCTCATTTCCTCCTTTTGACAGATCAGCTCCCTTCTGCAGCTCCAACAACTTCTTGCCAACACTCTTTATCTCAGCTTCGGTTATAGTTATTTGTTTGTCAATATTCGTTATCTGGTGTAGCAGGTCATCTTTAGACACTTGCAAGGCTGCATCATCCTTCACATCATCTGTTGGAAGCGCAGNGTTATCTGGTGTAGCAGGTCATCTTTAGACACTTGCAAGGCTGCATCATCCTTCACATCATCTGTTGGAAGCGCAGGAGAAATATTTTCCACTCTTGGTACGTATGCTGAATGTTCCATTGTTTTTGGTACCACTGTCTCACTCTCAGCTTTAGATTTCAAACAATCTTTCTTCAAAGATTTTACATCAAGTGGAAGGTCTGTCCTACATGAGAACATAACTGAACCCCCCATTTCTGAAACCAATTATCCTGATACAGCCTTTTTCTGGATGACACTTTCACACTATTGTATTAAAGTATAATTTTCAATGCACATACCATTAACAAACTTCAACATAACAATGCAGAATTATCATTACAGCAATATTGTCAATATTGTTAAGATAAAGATCTACAAAAATATATTAAGTGTTGTTATATTTACAATCAGTCTATTGTATGAGATACATGTACCACAACACATCAAATATAATATCAGTTTTATTATGAAGTCATTGAAAAGTTGCTGAACAATCTCTTCTATAAACTTACTGCCGTCTTGCACACCTCATCTGTTGCTGTTGTCCTGCTTATACTCAGGCCCCAAAATGTTCAGATTCGACAAAAGACACATTGTGTATCGTGGCAGATACACATACGAGGAATAACATACCAACACAATTATTGAAACAATGATACCATCTGAAACAAATGTTAAGGACATACTAATTTTAACCTGTAACAATGCAGTTTTCAAAACAAATTACAGTGTTTCAAGAAAAACTGAACATACAAATTTACTTTAACATTAACATTCTTTATAATAAATCATGTACGTGCAAACACACACACACACACAAACACACATTAAGATAATGTGACAAATATTCTCACTAGAACATGGANCATGTACGTGCAAACACACACACACACACAAACACACATTAAGATAATGTGACAAATATTCTCACTAGAACATGGGGTAAAATGAATGCACAGCTAGAATATGCACCAACCACCTGCATAATTTTCTTTTATACGACTGCAGCAACTGCAGACAAGTACACTGGAGAGCCAAAAAAAATGGTATAAGCGTACGTATGCAAACAACTGAGGTATGGAACCAATCAGAGTAACGTGATGCGGTCGGCAGCGCCTATATAAGACAACAAGCGTCTGGCAAAGTTGCTAGATCGGTTACTGCTGCTACAATGGCAGGTTATCAAGATTTAAGTGAATTTGAACGTGGTGTTATACTCAGCGCACGAGAGATGGGACATAGCATCTCNAGTAAAATGAATGCACAGCTAGAATATGCACCAACCACCTGCATAATTTTCTTTTATACGACTGCAGCAACTGCAGACAAGTACACTGGAGAGCCAAAAAAAATGGTATAAGCGTACGTATGCAAACAACTGAGGTATGGAACCAATCACAGTAACGTGATGCGGTCGGCAGCGCCTATATAAGACAACAAGCGTCTGGCAAAGTTGCTAGATCGGTTACTGCTGCTACAATGGCAGGTTATCAAGATTTAAGTGAGTTTGAACGTGGTGTTATAGTCAGCGCACGAGAGATGGGACATAGCATCTCTGAGGTAGCGATAAAATTTAGATTTTCGTGTACGACCATTTCACGAGTGTACTGTGAATATCGGGAATTCCGTAAAACATAAAATCTTCGACATCGCTGAGGTCGGAAAAAGATCGTGAACGAACGGGACAAACGACGACTGACGAGAATCATTAAACGTGACAGACGTGCAACCCTTTCTCAAATTGGCACAGATTTCAATGCTGGTGCATTAACAAGTGCCAGCGTGCAAACTATTCAACGCACCATCATTGATATGGGCTTTCGGAGCCGAAGGCCCACTCGTGTACCGTGGTTGACTGCACGACACAAATCTTTACGCCTACCTGGGCCCGCCAACACCGCCATTGGACTGTTGATGACTAGAAACACGTTGCCTGGTCTGACGAGTCTCATTTCCAATTGTATCTGGCGGATGTACATGTACGGGTATGGAGACATCCTCATGAATCAATGGACCCTACATGTCAACAGGGGACCGTTCAAGCTGGTGGAGGCTCTGTCATGGTATGGGGCGTGTGCAGTTGGCGTGAAATGGGACCCCTGATACGTCTAGATACGACTCTGACAGGTGACAGATACGTAAGCATCCTGTCCGATCACCTGCACCCATTCATGTCCATTGTGCATTCCGACGGACGTGGACAATTCCAGCAGGACAATGCGACACCCCACACGTCGAGAGTTGCTACCGAGTGGCTCCAGGAACACTCTTCTGACTTTAGACACTTCCATTGGCCATCTAAATCACCAGACATGAACATTATTGAGCATATCTGGGATGCCTTGCAACGTGCTGTTCAGAAGAGATCTCCACCGCCTCGCACTCCTATGGATTTGTGGACTGCCCTGCAGGATTCATGGTGTGAATTGCCTCCTGCATACCTTCAGACATTAGTAGAGTCCATGCCATGTTGTCTTGCGGCACTTCTGCGTGCTTGTGGGGGCCCTACACTATATTAGGCAGGTGTACAAGTTTTTTTGGCTCTTCATTGTATATCCACTGAATTAAGCAACCAGTTTTAAGATAATGTATTATCCTCAACAATGCATTAGATGAAGCACAAACAACAAAGGTAGGGAATCGACACAACAGCTTAAAGGGCATGGCTCTGTGTAGCAACACAGTTACAGTATGTGATAAGTAGTGATATGCGTGTATGGTTAGGTTCAACTCACTCAACTTTACATTTATTTCAGCTAGTTTTGCTTGCAGATCATTACTTTGTTTTTCCAAACTCTGCTTAACATTATGGCAGGCAGCTTCTGTTTAACTGATCCTACCATCTATACAACGTTCAAAATTTGTTAACTGGTGATCAATGTTAGACATTACATTAGCTTCAGGTAATTGTGAAGCACTACTAGGCCTATTCTCTACTTGAGAATGAGAAATGTGTGTTTCTAACTCAGTCATTTGTACTTTTACTGTACCACGTGTGTTTTCCAAGCTGGCATGAACACGTTTAGCTAGCACTTCTACTGAGTTTTGTACACTGGCAATTCTGGATTTGACAGCTAATAATTACTCCTCGGTGTTTTCTAAAGTGCATGATATGTGCATGTTTACCCTAGTATTGAGACGTTCAGAATTTTCTTGTAGCGACTCAATTTTGTTTGTTTGAGATGTGCTCGTGTTAGACAAATCCACTACCAAATTATGCAAAACATTAATAGTAGTGTTGGTGTTTTCAACCTGCGACTGCAATGTCTGAATGCTAGTGTTCAATTTATTGTTAAGCTCTGAAAAATTGCCATTGATGGCCTCGCATTTTTGATTTATATGTTTCAATTTACCGTCCACACTCAAGTCCAACTAAGCCATTTGAACTTGCAAATTTTCACTTAAACGTTCAATTTTACATACAAAACTTGAACTCTGCTGTGTCAGTTGTGCTGAAAAAGTTTCCTGCAAATTTTTGCTTGATCTTTCAATTTTACTTTTAAAACTTGAACTCAGTTGCGCCATTTGTAGACATCTTTGCATAAATAATTATAGTGCGGAAAGGGTCAGGGATAGTGCTAGATATGACAACGGGGTTTTCATTTACCGTTACGTTAGTTTCAGACACACTAGACATTTCATTTCTCTCACATTCTTGAGCATGAATTCAACTTTCAATACGACAGCTCATTCCTTCCTCTAAGTATGTAAGCATACCTGGCACGCCCATTGTATTCGAGTCAATATCAAATGTGGCTTCATTCTCCATGTTGCGTAGATTGTGTAGCAAACTACGGAGAAAATAAAACTCGTGCTCTGGCAAATTACTCATTAAAAGTCCTCAGAAAATATTTAACCTTTATGGCCTACACGCTCTTTACTAGTGGACTCTGTTACTGCTGCCACTCTTTACTATTAGGTTAACTTGACGGAATGTGTTGTGTTGGAAATGGTACGAATGAATCTGGATGGGATAAACTGCTGTAGAGTGTGAGTGAGTGGGTGGGTGAGTGTTCGACAGAAGCAGACACCTTTCTTCTTGCAATCTGAAATGCTCGTGCATGCAACATCATTGAATTCAAATACATAAAAGGGGAAAAAAAAACCTTACAAATATCAAATTAAAGACTATTAACCACCAGAAATATAGATGAAACCGTACAAATACTTATATAACACTTGGATTTGTACAAAAGCAAAACCACTCATTTACATGAGACAGAGCATGAGAAAATTTATATGATTTGTACGTAAAAAATTAATGAAGTAAAACTAACTAATTTCAATAATACACAGACATAACACATTGAAACTGTAAGATTACAGGTTTTTATTGTAGCGGAAAATTGAGATAATGAAGCATTCAAAGGAAATATCAGAAAATTAAAATAAGTAGAAATTAAGTTCATTTCAAATAAACTGAATGCTGAGTCAGAGAAAATGTTAAAATTTTATAAGGAAATTTACTATCACCTCTCTTTTACAAATTACGTAAAAAGGTGTTTATACTCAAAATCCTTGCTTGAAGTAAAATAGTTAAATTCTCAAATGCCGTTCAGAAATTTTATGGCACCCCGGCTAGCGTACATGAAGGTTAAGCTACGAATTCTGAGACCACTGGTTTAGTTCACAGGAGGATAAATTTAGCAAAATCTACAGAAACATTAAAATAATATTCCAAATAGGCCTAACGTTCAACTCTTGGATTATATCAGAAAAGTTCCTTAGAAGTTACTGATTTAACAGGCACATAAGCCCTAATACTCATCTGAACGAAGTGGAGTTGGCAGCATCAGTTTAAGATAAAACACCAAAAATATCTACAGCAGGCATTTTAGGACTCTTCTCTGTCCACGCACAATTACTTAAACTTTGAGGTGCCTCTCTACACCACCCCTAGGATTGCAATGTGCAATCATAGCTAATTTTAACAAGAAATTTGCGAGAGCGAAAATTATGATTTCATCAAATCTGGTTTGAGAGTCCTAGGGTTCACACAGAAAGCTAATAATCCAGATAAGATCTAAGATAAAGTAATTTCCTGATATCACACACTTAAATTAAAATAGTAAAAGTTCATTCCTCTGAGGTGCTAATAAACTTACTTATGTTTTTAACAGGATGTAGAGCAAAGAGAAAATAAAAACAACATGTATTTCTGCAACTAAATATAAACTGCACTCTTTAGCAAGATTTAAGCACTTAAGAAAATAATATTATAAAGAAATTTAAGAGGTTGTCCTAATGTTACAAAACACAAAACAAACTGATAAATTTACAAACAAAAGTGTTTAAACTCAAAATACTGACTCAGTTAAAATGTAAACACTATAAATAACCATCTTGGAGGATACTCTTTTGCCACACTATAAGGCTTAATGGTCCAAAATATATTTATATTTATATAATTTTGATATGAAAAAATACACAACATAAAATGGATATAGATTTTACTTCTTATTGCAACAGGCACTGACTGCTAGAAATAAATTTTCTTATAATATTGTTATGGTTTTCAATGCATTTTAATTGGGAAGGACTGTTAGGCTAGCTTCAAAGGATGATGGATCTGGCTGATGGTCTTTGTAATGGTTGAACTATGGGGACTTTTGCCATCGGAGTATAAGTACTTGCAACCTGGGCCCAGTCTCATTCAACTAATGGTTTCACATGCAGCTGAAAAATGTGTATGCTTGCATCTTCCTGTACTTATGCATAAAGCAATTCATTTTTCGGTATTCTTGTAGATAACCAAAAATACGAAACAATGAGAACATTCACATGGAACTCAAGGTTGGTTAAGGCTAATTTAGGCATGGCAGTATGCATCACAGAAATGGGTGGAGGGAGTGTTGTGATGTTGCTTCTGGTGTTTTCTCAATTCAGTCATGTTATTACACTTCAATATAGCAGGCCTATATAATTACTGTGTAATTTAATGTCACTTATGATAAGATTGTCATTTGACAAGCTCTTTTGGTTGGCCACAAAAATATTATAGTGTGTGTGCCAGCAACATGCAGTAACTGTGCATCATTTCACATCTCCCTTAACAATGATAAAGCAACTTTATTCATTCACTATGATGCAAGAAATAGGTGAGCACATAAGTTAAATTGTGTAAGAATTTTAATTTTTTTTTAATTTGTAGATTAAATGTAAATTGGAAAGAGCACTGATTAATGTAATATATATATTATATTACATTAATCTATCATGCTGAAAACAAATTTTTAACAATTAATTTAATTCACAAAGTGGTTGAATCAAAATGTGGGCTTTTATATTATTTGTGGATAACTGGGAACATTTCTGTAAACTTAGTACTGTCTAAATTGTACATAAATTGGTAACATTTATGTATTCAGTTGATGCTTGATTTTAATCTTAAAGTGTAGTTGTGAGTGGGGCAACAATTTCATTTTTTTTTAAACTTTCCATTAAAAATATTTTTACATTTTTTATCATAGAATTTTTTTATTTTCACAGTCCTCTGCACTAACCCTTTTTAGAATGTGTGTGCCATAAAAAAAATGCAACTAGGTATCGGTATCAATAATTCAGCAATACCTGTCAGGCCCTAAAACCCAAACATAAGATTTTTAATACATACACACTTTCTTGTTTTCTAAAGCCATTAAAGTAAACAATTACCCAACACTGTTAACACGCTAGCAACTAACAGCAAGTTGACTATTATAGTTATTGCATACAATGCATATTATTTGTGCAGGTGCAATACCATGCATCTCCAAATCGCAAGGATAACAGAATTAAGAAAATAATGAATCAATTTTTGCATTGTAGCCATTCAATAGTTGCAAATAACCTAATGAGGTAAATAAACTATGGAATGGTTATCATGCAANATTTTTGCATTGTAGCCATTCAATAGTTGCAAATAACCTAATGAGGTAAATAAACTATGGAATGGTTATCATGCAAAAATTAATTTTTACACAGTATTTTCCTGATCCTGATAACTTTGCGATGCAGATTACATGGTGTTGAATCTGCATCATCAAATGCTGCTAGTATCCTTACTAAATCAATCATAAATTTTCTTGAAAGTAGATAGAAGCATGAATACCTTAGTGGATTTCAAAGTAAACTCAGTGTACTTCATATTTTATGTCAAAGGGTTCAGTTCTAGGTCTCAACTTATTTTCGATATGGGAATATAAATAATACAGCACATTGGCAGCTGTATGGACAAGTCACCTTAACTAATAACACAAACCCGCTAAACTAGAACAAATTAGGTTTCCAAGAGGACAAAACTAGCATGTAAGTTCATATGCAATAACAACAGCTAAGTAAATAATTTTACTCAGATGTTTGTTAACAGTAAACTGCTGGTAATAAGTGTAGAGCTAAATTTCGGTTTGAAAACTGATGAAAACTTTTCATGGTTCAATGAGAGAAAAAGTATTTTGAAAATTAACCATAATGCTGAAATTATTTTGAAACTAAAAAAGTGCATCATACTACTTGTTAAGAAATATCTAATTCACCCAGCCATACCAGATGTGCAAAGGTTATATGTAGAGAGGAGAAAATACATCACTGTAAATAATCGTTCAACGGGAAGAAGGGCTTTGGAAATGCTTGGTAGGGTCTTGAAGGGGATGACGGGAAGGTGAAGGCTCTTATAAAACAATGATTAGACTGACAATGGAATATGCAGTCGCATGGGACCCATATGTGGAAGAAGAGGTATCAGAGCCGGAGAAGTTGCAAAGAAGGGCGGTGATGTGGGTTACAGGGAAAGGGAAAAGGCAGAGGTGAGAAAACGAGGATGAAAGGCATTTTAGGCCATCCTTAATGATGGAGTTGGGGTGGCAAAGAGTGGAGAGGCTGGTCAGGATGGCGAATGGAGTGGGAGGATTAAGTGGACAATTAGCCAAGGGGCTGTACAGAGGAGGTACAACCTGTAGAAAGTTTCAGAGGTTATGGAGGTGGATGGAATGGGGAAGGTAGTCCATTCTGGTGAGAACTGCGAGAAAGTGGAATGTGTTGGGGGAGGAGGTGTGATGGTGAAGGGGGTTGGGCGATTTAGGAAGGGACTGGATAGTAAGACGAGATGAGGGAATGAAGCGCTTGCCATACCGCGATATCCCACCTGCAGGTTAAAAAATTATTACAATTATTTTTAATTACTATTATTATATTAAAAAGTAGTATGATACTGTGTAACATTTATTTAAATAGCATATAATTATGTGCAATTTTTTTTACTGTTGATTAACTGACACACATACTTATTAATCATAAAATCTTGCTCTTCTACTACATTTAAGTCGCTGCCTTACAGGAAGTTTAATTCATTCTTTGTCTCAACTGAAAATTGTTCCTTCTCTAACATTAATGCTCACTTTAAATATTGCATTAATTTTCTATGCTGAAAGAGTTTTCACTATACAGTAACTATCTTATGTGGTTCATCTAACAAAAAATGTGAACTAATGTTTTTAAACCATGGGAAAAAATTGTTCTTTCTTCATGGTATTAAGGACCGAAGATATTTATATTAAATTACTTACCATACGAGTGATATTAATAGGCCTACAACAACAAAATTACGTTAATTAAAAAAAATTGTTGATTTGCAGATTTGTAAAGAATTTACATACTGTAATTACTACAAGTTTCATAATAAAAATGTAATTGAAAATTACCAATGCTTGTAATGTTATTCATGCTAGTTATTATGTTAAAGCTATACTAGCTATTTATACCACTAAAATTACTTGGGTCATGTTCTATCATGGTAAAGTGTAAGGTGTCCAATAAAAGCTATTCACTGTAAAGTGAGGACTTTTGAAAGCAATCTCATTTGGAATAATAGTCAATAAATATATTTTATTTTAGACTTTGACATAACTTCTGAGTGCGGTGGAGTATACACACCAGTATTAGCAGGTCTGATGTGTGAATTAGGATATATGTACTAGGAGCACAATTACTTCAGTATTTGTGGATATCACATATTTTCATCAAATTAAAAGGTTTTTAATAACTTCAATACTAAGTGATGACAACCTAGAGGTGAGAGGAGAAGGATTACAACCTTCCCTTGGACATGCTCCTATCTACTAATGCCTAAAGATGACATGTGTACACCCTTACGCTGTAAGACTAGCGGGAAGATCTGTGAAGATCCCTGTATGCACCATTCACAAACACTGCACATGGTAAAATACAATTTTTTTCCCCACCTTCATGATAAAACATCTTGTTTTTATCGACACAAACAACGGTTACTTTTGGTACAGCGACACCATTTTTAATCTTTTTAAATCAATAGTCTTTACTGTCAGGGTTAAGCGCATTCAATAAAATAATAATAATAACCACCACAATACCATACCTATTCAAATGTCTACAGAATGTCAGTTGAAACTGCATGCAATGCAGTATAACTCGTCTAGGTAACCAGTTACCTCAGTTCCAGCAACGGAGCAAAATGCTTTGACATGAATAATTATCGTAATTAATAACCAGTAAGTCGATGAAAGTGCAATTTAATCGTGGTGCCTGTAGTTAATATAAACGGCAGCAGTACCGTGCATTATCATTATGCCTACTTTCTATAAACATAACTATTCCAGCAATACACTGCACAAACTTCAGAAATACCTTCAATTACACACATTAAACTTTTTTTTTGGATCACTGCATTTGTTGCACGTGTTACTGGGACACAAGATTTGACATCTTCATTACTGGAGAATTGCAAAGTCTGGCATGTAAATATTTAACCATCATATTCTATTTGCTTAAAGAACAGAATTTAAAAATTACAGTAATTTTTATCTTGTGGCAAGATGACAAACTGTATAATGGAGTTTGAAAGGGTTCAACATTTCAGATGTATAGTTATTTCACTGAACTATTGAACTTGCTCCATTTTTTAGTGCTTTGATGTGTTTGATACATTTAACAACCAATGTACAAACATACCTTTTGTTCGTTAAGACATTAAAGCCTGAAGACACAAAATTTATAATGGCACAAAAGAAAGTAATAAGGATTGTAAACAATTCAACTAGAGCACATTGTACGCCATTTTCATTTTGTTGAAATATTGACTACATTGTAAACTTATATATTTTAAAATGTGTATTGCTTGACAGAAAGAATTTGATTTAAGGAAAAATTTTTGTAATTATCTAACAAGAAATAGGAATATAATTAATAAGCCTTATACAAGATATGATAAAAAAAAAAACCACCACAATATGGCTAGAAAGATAACAAATTTCCTATGAATATTTTAGCGCTAGGCTACCATATAGGCATCTAAAAATATGACTTATTAATTGGATACATAAGCATTCTTTTTATAATTTGTCTGAATTTCATCATTCATGTATTGATGCTAAATTTTAATTTAATTTCCATTTTTATGTAACTGATTATTTGTTTCTGTTTTGTTTTTCATTAGAGGTAAGTATTAATTTTGTATCTTCGCTCTTTTACATTCTACCGTAACCTTCATCTTGTCTATTGTAACACTGTTATTCAAACTCTGCCTAAGTGTTAAGCTCAACATTAATAAAAACAAAATACTAACAATATTGTGGTAATTTTTTAAGAATCACTGCTTTTCCGAAAAACGGGAAAATAATACCTGTAAATGGTGTATATACTAATATTATAAACGCGAAAGTCTGTGTGTGTGTGTTTGTTACCACTCAGCTCCATAATGGCAGAACGGATTTTGATGAAATTTGGTATGCATGTACTTTACATCCTGGAATAGGACATAGGATACTTTTTATCCTGGTAAATTGTATGGGTTCTGGGGAATAACAACAAAATGTAATAATTCTACAACGGCTGGGAACGTGACAGAAATATTTTTTTCCTCTGGTGTCAGAGTTTATCGGCCGCCCAAGGACCCCTGAAATGGCTTAACGACTGCTATCAATCGATAACAACCGGGACCAAATATTTAACGTGCCCTCCGAAGCCCGGAAGCGCTCAGATGTTATGCCACTAAATGGTCACCCATCCAAATGTGTGCCACTGGGAACGTTGCTTAACTTTGGTGATCGATTAAGATCCCTCAGCCAAGCGCAAAAAGTAGTACCTAGGTACACTTATTTCTAAAGCTACAACTTGATGAAACTCACGTTTTGATTATCATACATTGACGCTAGAAAGCAGAAATGAGGTAACTACGCGATAGTTGCACAGATACACTCCAAAAACAATACCCTACTTCTTGGCTATCTGGTAAAAAATATTTCCTTCCTTTTGGGTTGCGGTAATCAGTTAAAAACCTAGGCCAACATAGTATCATTTAATAATTCTGTTTTGACATAAATGTATTGTCTTTTCCCAATTTATTTATTAGTGCATCACTGCAAAACTCAATTGTATCTGGGTGAAGCCGGGCCGGTTCGCTAGTGGTGTGNCCAATTTATTTATTAGTGCATCACTGCAAAACTCAATTGTATCTGGGTGAAGCCGGGCCGGTTCGCTAGTGGTGTGTATGTTCATTAATAATCACTCTTAATAGGAATTTCATGGGGACTTCACGTAATTTGCAGTATATATCATGAAATGTGATGGCAGTGCTATGAAAATCAGGGTATTTTTGCAGTAAAACACATCAAATTCATGTTAAATATATTTCTATCTGGTTGCTGAACCATGTTAAATGAGAGAACTTCTTGAAACCCAAACCTTAATTTACAATATGTTATTCACAGGGTATGAATTGCCGACATGCTACGGATATATAGGTATAAACCACAGTAATCAAGCAGTGACAGAACATCATTTAATTTCTGTTGAATTTTTCATGGCTTACCTTCATGATATTCAAGAGAGGATTGTACTACATAACATATAAGCCTAAGTAGTTGGCAAAATATATACACAGTATTATGCAAAAGGATGTTCCCGGGTGTTGTTTATGTGCAGTTTATCACCTTGATACATGTGTTGAACAACAATTCACAGACAGGAAACAAATGTGCACCAATTTTGGTCATCCGGTTTAATTTTTGCCTATTTTACGTGACGGTTGTATGCTGGTAGCGTGCGGAAGTGCAGAGCACCATGTCAATTTTACAGCAGAAGGCTTGTGATTTACGAGCGNGGTTGTATGCTGGTAGCGTGCGGAAGTGCAGAGCACCATGTCAATTTTACAGCAGAAGGCTTGTGATTTACGAGCGTTATTACATGCGTTTCATTACAATTATTTCCATTAGGTGTTAAATCTAATTGTGCGAAACTATGTGTGTTTCTCTGCAATTATTTCCATGAGACGTGTTAGATCTAATTACTGTGTGGAAATAAGAGTGTTTGTGGAGTTATGGACACATTAGAATAGAAGTTAACATGTCCTGTACGTGAGTTATCAATACATCACCAAAGAGCTATATTCGCCACTTACGCAGGTGAATAACGTAATTTATAGTCTACTTTTAGCGTGGAAAGTGAGTGTAGTGAATTGTAGTGTTAGTACTGTATCTTTTTATGACAATTGAAGGACCTACATACCGCTGCCGCCTAGCCATGTCAAATGGAGAAGAGCTAACCAAATTGTACTAATTTCACGATAGGTTGAAGTTTTTACTATGATCCTGTATAAATGATATCAAAGTGTAGTAGTCCCCTTGCACTGAAAAATTCTGTTCAAGCGTAGCCAAACATTACACACTGAACCAGATTCCCAGTGCCAGCAGAGGAGTAAATCCCCAAAACAGTNGTTGTATGCTGGTAGCGTGCGGAAGTGCAGAGCACCATGTCAATTTTACAGCAGAAGGCTTGTGATTTACGAGCGCTATTACATGCATTTCATTGCAATTATTTCCATTAGGTGTTAAATCTAATTGTGCGAAACTATGTGTGTTTCTTTNTTTCCATTAGGTGTTAAATCTAATTGTGCGAAACTATGTGTGTTTCTTTGCAATTATTTCCATGAGACGTGTTAGATCTAATTACTGTGTGGAAATAAGAGTGTTTGTGGAGTTATGGACACATTAGAATAGAAGTTAACGTGTCCTGTACGTGAGTTATCAATACATCACCAAGGAGCTATATTCGCCACTTACGCAGGTGAATAACGTAATTTATAGTCTAGTTTTAGCGTGGAAAGTGAGTGTAGTGAATTGTAGTGTTAGTACTGTATCTTTTTATGACAATTGAAGGACCTACATACAGCTGCCGCCTAGCCATGTCAAATGGAGAAGAGCTAACCAAATTGTACTAACTTCACGATAGGTTGAAGTTTTTACTATGATCCTGTATAAAGGATATCCAAGTGTAGTAGTCCCTTTGCACTGAAAAATACNGATATCAAAGTGTAGTAGTCCCCTTGCACTGAAAAATTCTGTTCAAGCGTAGCCAAACATTACACACTGAACCAGATTCCCAGTGCCAGCAGAGGAGTAAATCCCCAAAACAGTGATTAAACGCACGCTCGTGCATCCGCGAAGCTTGGAGTTTGCCATAATGTGAGAACTGGGGGCAACAATTAATTTGTATGTTTATTGTATTGAGAAAAATCTTACGTGTTTTATGCGAGAGAAGGAGATATGGGTAGAAAATTTTATTGTTTCACTTTCATTTGCACTTGAGGTTACAACCTTTATTCTTACCATTTGCTTTGCAACCCAGTGGAGCTGTATCTTCGGCTAGATGTGGTTAACAAAACATATATACAAGCTACACTGGTACCAACAGTTTCGGGGAAGGAGAACAAATCCCTCATCATGCAGAAATAAACTTTCTGTTGTAAGTATGATGGTAGAAAATATTAAATAATGAAAAGAAAACTAAATCAATGTGTGTNCAGAAATAAACTTTCTGTTGTAAGTATGATGGTAGAAAATATTAAATAATGAAAAGAAAACTAAATCAATGTGTGTTGCTACAATATTTTATTTAAAAAATTATATTCACTTCTAATTGTTTTGTCCAGAAATTAAAATTTATGTGCTGACTGAAAAGAATATATTAAGTGTGCGAGTGTAAAAGAAAATTAAAATATCAGTGTAAGTTGGGAGTATTGTGACTTCAAGTTACCACCATCCTTACAATAATAATTTAAAATGAAAAAAGAAAAGAAAATATTAAAAATGCTAAATTAATGCTGCTTCACTTAAAATTAGCCCTGAAAATTACCGTCGCTAAANAAGAAAAGAAAATATTAAAAATGCTAAATTAATGCTGCTTCACTTAAAATTAGCCCTGAAAATTACCGTCGCTAAACTGTAATTAAAGATTGCCTCACATAACTGAGATAACTATATTAGTTAAATAGCTCCAAATAACCAATTAAATTTTACTGTTTCAAAAAACTTCAAATTCACCAAAACATTCTAGGTTTTCTCCTTTTAAAAATCTCTCACNAATTAAATTTTACTGTTTCAAAAAACTTCAAATTCACCAAAACATTCTAGGTTTTCTCCTTTTAAAAATCTCTCACATTTACTTCTCACTCATTCTCAACGTAACAAAGTTCTCAGGGTTCATTAAATATTCCGCCCCAGCACTAGCTCATTCCATTGAGCAGCGAACCTCTGGTTTGCCATATCTACATATTAAATCAAAATCCAAATCTTTAAAAACCCTATTAATTTGAAAGTTCATAAGGTAGTTAAAATAATGTCCTAAATTGCATGGATAAGCTCCTCCGGCTCATACAAAGGGTTGGCATCACCTGGCTGTAGATGCGTTTTCTCACGCTCGTAACAGCACCTGGCGCTTAGCGGTGCCGCATCAGACATCAACAGCAACATCTCCAAAAATAATATGTAGACTTACGAATCTCTGCCCTCTTCTTCTCGTGGCTGGATTCTCCTACCTAAACTGTAATGTCTGGGACCTATAACTCATAACTAACTTATGGCGCCAGGGATTTTGACGATCAAACGCCCTGCTAAAATTATTTTGGCCATAATTTCAAAGGTCCCACCCAGAAGCAAACTACATCCGACAGCTATCTCTATCCCAAGCACAAACGTAAAATTGTACTTCCCGTGAAGCAGAAAAGAAAAATATGAGAAAATAAAATATAATTTAAACAAAAGTGAAAAACAGTTAATTACTCTTTAAAAACTTCAAAATTAATTTAGGAAGATAAAAACTCAATACAAATTTACTATTTAGATTTCTAGGTTAAATTACATAATACCACAAGGTCATACGTGTGTTTGTGTGTGTATGTTGTTCAACAATAGTGAAGTTACACAAAGTTGGGTTAGGTCTTCCTACATTTTGGGCAGCAAACCAAATTTGTTTGCATAAATTATACATAATTTTTGTGTTCTTTATCCCACAATTTCCTACATGTTTATAGCCCTCCCCACTATCGCGTTTGGTAGTATGTACTGTGAATATTGTGATGCCCCTAGCGGTGTGTGATAAGTAATGTCGCTTTACACCATTTTCAGATAAGTTGTTTTGGAAAAGCTGCTTTTCTTAACAATTACCCAAATATAATTACAAGCAGACCGCATGNCATTTTCAGATAAGTTGTTTTGGAAAAGCTGCTTTTCTTAACAATTACCCAAATATAATTACAAGCAGACCGCATGCACAAATCTTGCACGTGTGGGTAGCTATCAATTATTCTTGTCCAATGTAATATTTACTAAACACAAATCATGTGTAGATCCACATTTGGTAATTATTGAGAATAGGGGTTTTTCTGAAGGAAACATAGTACACCCACACCTTACCTTTTTAATGTTGAGTACGGCGTAATGGTAAAATAAGAACAACGTATAAAAAAAATAGTTAAAATACAAGGAGTTTAGCCGCTTTGTTTACGTCGGACGCCATGATTTTTGGTGAAGTAATGCATTATTAACGTGAACGTAGACATCATAACAGAATTTTACGTGGAAATTGAGATGCGACACAGTGCAGATGTGAGTTGTGACGTCCGAATCCGAACGTGTGAAGGCTTGTGATTTAAGATTGCAGGATGCAAGAACGAGTGCGTCTGTGAGTAATATTCGCGTATGTGGCAGGTGTTATTGGATTTTTTTAGTAGGCTTGTGCTTTAAGATTGGAGGGTGCACAAACGAGTATTTCTGTGCGTAATATTCGCTTATGAGGTGGGTGTTATTGGATTTTATAGTAGATTGTGGTGTTTTGTGGATTGAGGTCAGATTCATAACAGTTGAATGGGTCGTGGACAGAGGAATTGTACCCGCCGCCAACCTAGGTGAGTTAATTCATGTTCTCTCGGTGTGTTTTACGGTTCCTTTAAATCCCTAACATCCTAGATTAGACTAAATTCGTAGTTTAGATTAGCATTCTAAAATCCTAGGTTAGTTTAAAACCCTACTATCCTTGGTTAGATTAACACCCCACAATCCTAGGTTAATTAAAAACCCTACAATCTAGGTTAGTTTAAAACCCTAAAACCCTAGGTTAGTTTAAAAATGTAAAATAGTGATTCACCCACCGTGGGGTTAGGTTCAGTTAGCTTAGGTGGGCACACATTACGAAATTAGTTGGACGTTAATGCCGCTAGTATATTCATGTTCAGCATAATTAGTAAAGTGGAAATATACCACTTTTCGGGTTTTTTTTTTACAGAAAAGCCGCTACTCTGGATAATTACCAACCCAAGGTTAGAATGAAATTGTATAATCATAGGTTAGATTAAAACCCTACAATACTAGGTTTGATTAAAAATGTAAAATAGTGATTCACTCATTGTGGGGTTAGGNTAGGTTAGATTAAAACCCTACAATACTAGGTTTGATTAAAAATGTAAAATAGTGATTCACTCATTGTGGGGTTAGGTAAAGTTAGGTACAGTGGGCACATATTACGAAATTGGGTGGACAAACATTAAATTGAGGTGTTTTTGTATTTTTGGTAGGTGTATTTTTTAGTAATTTTACCCCACAATTTCCCTAATCTTCATAGCCCTCCCCACTATCGTATTTATGGTTTTTATTGGTAATACGTTAATGCCCCTAGTAAATTCGTGTTCTGTATAATTAGAAGAGTGGAAATATACCACTTTCAATGATTTTTTCTTTTATTTTCATAAAAGTCCCTATTCTCAATAATTACCGTCACAAACATTAAATAGTAGTTTCCTCTAACAGCTAGTAGGTTGTACACACACCGTTTGTTGACACTACTAATAAAGACATTTTGTAAAACTTAAATAGCCCTTATNCATTTTCAGATAAGTTGTTTTGGAAAAGCTGCTTTTCTTAACAATTACCCAAATATAATTACAAGCAGACCGCATACACAAATCTTGCACGTGTGAGTAGCTATCAATTATTCTTGTCCAATGTAATATTTACTAAACACAAATCATGTGTAGATCCACATTTGGTAATTATTGAGAATAGGGGTTTTTCTGAAGGAAACATAGTACACCCACACCTTACCTTTTTAATGTTGAGTACGGCGTAATGGTTAAATAAGAACAATGTATAAAAAAAAAATAGTTAAAATACAAGGAGTTTAGCCGCTTTGTTTACGTCGGACGCCATTATTTTTGGTGAAGTAATGCATTATTAACGTGAACGTAGAAATCATAACAGAATTTTACGTGGAAGTTGAGATGCGACACAGTGCAGATGTGAGTTGTGACGTCCGAATCCGAACGTGTGAAGGCTTGTGATTTAAGATTGGAGGATGCAAGAACGAGTGCGTCTGTGAGTAATATTCGCGTATGTGGCAGGTGTTATTGGATTTTTTTAGTAGGCTTCTGCTTTAAGATTGGAGGGTGCACAAACGAGTATTTCTGTGCGTAATATTCGCTTATGAGGTGGGTGTTATTGGATTTTATAGTAGATTGTGGTGTTTTGTGGATTGAGGTCAGATCCATGACAGTTGAATGGGTCGTGGACAGAGGAATTGTACCCGCCGCCAACCTAGGTGAGTTAATTCATGTTCTCTCGGTGTGTTTTACGGTTCCTTTAAATCCCTAACATCCTAGATTAGACTAAATTCGTAGTTTAGATTAGCATTCTAAAATCCTAGGTTAGTTTAAAACCCTACTATCCTTGGTTAGATTAACACCCCACAATCCTAGGTTAATTTAAAACCCTACAATCTAGGTTAGTTTAAAACCCTACAACCCTAGGTTAGTTTAAAAATGTAAAATAGTGATTCACCCACCGTGGGGTTAGGTTCAGTTAGCTTAGGTGGGCACACATTACGAAATTAGTTGGACGTTAATGCCGCTAGTATATTCATGTTCAGTATAATTAGTAAAGTGGAAATATACCACTTTTCGGGTTTTTTTTTTACAGAAAAGCCGCTACTCTGGATAATTACCAACCCAAGGTTAGAATGAAATTGTATAATCCTAGGTTAGATTAAAACCCTACAATACTAGGTTTGATTAAAAATGTAAAATAGTGATTCACTCATTGTGGGGTTAGGTAAAGTTAGGTACAGTGGGCACATATTACGAAATTGGGTGGACAAACATTAAATTGAGGTGTTTTTGTATTTTTGGTAGGTGTATTTTTTAGTAATTTTACCCCACAATTTCCCTAATCTTCATAGCCCTCCCCACTATCGTATTTATGGTTTTTATTGGTAATACGTTAATGCCCCTAGTAAATTCGTGTTCTGTATAATTAGAAGAGTGGAAATATACCACTTTCAATGATTTTTTCTTTTATTTTCATAAAAGTCCCTATTCTCAATAATTACCGTCACAAACATTAAATAGTAGTTTCCTCTAACAGCTAGTAGGTTGTACACACACCGTTTGTTGACACTACTAATAAAGACATTTTGTAAAACTTAAATAGCCCTTACATTAATTTTTAATACTTAGATTTTATGCAAGTAGTAATTCCAATGGTCGCTTTTGCCCCTTTCACTGCATATTAGGTCAAAATTATATAAACAAAGCCAACATAAAAATAAGAGCCAAAAACTTTGGTGAAAATAAGTACATAGCCAAATGGCACAATAAGATAACTAGAATATGTGCATTATTTACCATACATAGCCACTGACGAAAGCATTTTTCATGCGAGTTGAAGTAAATTCACGTATCCACAATCAGAACAATTCTCATGTAAGATTCCAAAACCAAACATCAACACACAAAATAATATGCTTGAAATGTGTTATTGTTTAAAAGGATACTCAACAACTTCCTTTCCCAAGGCTCGAAAACATATAGGCATGTGACAAGCTCGTACTGTAAATACCAGTACGAGAACAATGAATATATCTTGTTCATCATACTTTTCCTGACGAAAATACTAACGTCACTACAGTTTCTTCGATCCTTGATTCTAATTCACAAACACCATTTTAAAATCACCAAATTCACTCATTTCGCTTAGTATATTTTCTAAAAACACTTATCACTAGTCACAACAATTCCTGTACCTACTACTTGAAAAGGAACCATTCCGAAAACGCTAACTACCACCAGAATCAGTAAGAAAAGGATGCGACATGATAAAGGATACATTTTAGTGTGCTACAAATGGTGGTGTTAGTAAAATTTTTTGAAATATCATACCGATAGTGATAATTAAAACAAAGACTGTGATATCATAAATGCTCAATTAATTAGTCTGAAACAATACTTTTTATTTTTATTTTCATATAAGTGTTTTATTGGGCTAAAGGGGATCTGCTGTCCGAAAAAAAGCTATAAAAATTATTAAGTACGAAGTGTGGAAGTACGGCCCCAATTAATAGTTTTGAGCATATTATAAGGAACGAATAACGAGTTTACGTGAACTGCGCGTTCAAGAGCTCCTTAGTAACCAATCTCACCGCCGCAGACGGGTCAACCGCATCAACTGCATCAGAAAAAGTTCTACAAAGTTTAGTGCATTTAGTATACAATATGTCAACAAAGGGGACAGCCACAGCTAGAGGGTTTTCATAGTAAACTTGGCAATGCTGTGGCTAGTGTAATGTATACGCATCACCGAAAGTGCAATATAAACTTTTATATGATAATGTAACAGTTTAATAAGTGTATTTATGCAAGTCTTAGTATTTTCTTGTGCTTAATTTAATTCATAACATTTTTCATCACATATTTCATCTTTCAGTGTTTTTGTGTTTTACCTTTTCGCCTCTTGGCTTCTGCTTTCGCCACTGGTGGTGGAAGCCGACCCCAAGCTCGCCCCAGTTCTTCTCAGCACCTTAACAAGATCAGAAGTGTAAGTCTCTCGCTCCTCCGCTAGTATCGGCGAGGCCCTCGCTACCAGCAAATTAGACTGAAACCATATTCACTACAATAGTATTCAAGTAATTAACCTGGACATTTCTTTTCATTGTTTCAAGTACCGACGGGAGAGCAACTATACTCTCACCGGAGAGTTTTCAACGTAAACACGTTTATAAACTTAAAGCCACGAGTTTTTCGCCATGCAAAGACTGAGGACATTTTTCATATCATTCATGCATTTATTCACTTGTGAACAGACGATGAATAAACCACTCAAACAGTAAAATAGTGTATTATTATTATTATTATTATTATTATAGGGCAACCTTGTCTGCATCATCAGTGTTTAATAAAATAGTTCAGGCGTACGAGATGGCTGACAGTCTCGCCATCCTATGTAGAGTGTGCAACTGTAAGTACACGACAATCAAGCAATAACTGATGGCAGGGTCCCTGGGCCGTCGACTGTACAACCCTCACATCATTAACTCACCACTGAGTTATGGCGCCGGGCTAAATTATATCACCAAACCAGCCGTGCTAACCGACGCCAGGGCAAAGTGCCATGAGCTATAAAATCCCCCACACAATTGTATCACACATTAAAATGCAGGCACACACACAAGCAACACACAGAAAAATTCCTTCAATCCATCTTGTAATATAATCAAATAGTGTATATGTATTGTAATTATTGTTATAATTTTTGTATGATTTGGTTATTGTATTGTACTATGTATGTTAGACATGTATTCTATATCCCCTGAGAATATTTCTTACTTATGGGATCCAAAGAATATAAAACTAAATAAATAAAACCACTGCCATGATACAAGCAAACACTTGCATTTTGTCCCCTTCGCAGCTACACACGTTCACACCATATACATGGCATGCACAACTCTGTGAAAAAGAAATCAGGTAATCACTAATGCAACACATGGGGATGCAGAATTGTTTGTTTGAATTATTGTATCAGTTTGACCTGTTTTAAATACATGGTATGACTTTAGAGGATCTCCGGGGCAATATAAGTAGCAAGATTTTGCAGATATAGCCCTGACATTTTTAATTCGCTTTGATTCAGATTAAATATTAAGAGGAATGACTGGAGAAGTGAAATGGAAAAAGGCTTTACAATTTTCGCTCGGAGAGGTAAGATACTATGTGATTATTAGGGTGTGCAGCAGATAGCACAGTGTATGGCTTAGTCGCACGTAGACGTCCTGTCTGTTGCAGAAAGCTGTGACTGATGACCAGTCCTGTAGGCTATTGTTGTAAAGGTATCCGAACTGACAGATTACCACATAATGGAATTGTTAAGGTCCATTCCACATGCCTGACATGGAAACATTGATGAAATTAGTGATGATATGTGTTTAGCTAATTGAGGGGGCCCAACTCCCTATGAGGTCAGGATACACATGAAACGTTTCGTGGTTGGTCACAGGGTCCTGGTGATGAAATCAATGTCTGGAGGGTGCCATCAAGCAAGTTAAGGGAATCCGCTCGGATTAGCATGAGACTCTTGAGGAGGGCCATGTTAGAAAACCCTTGTCTAATGGACCCTCAGTCGTGTATCTTAACAAGGTCGTGTGTGGTGTTTGACGTCGGCAGTTGAATATGCGACATAACAGACATACTCCCGAACTGGAGTATTGTGGCTCCGCAGCACGCTATTCTAATGCATTGGCATAAACTCTTCAAATTGTAGAAAACATTGCAGGAAGTTTTAACGGTTACAAGGGGTCGTCACCCTTAAGATCCCAATGAAGTGTGAATAATGTACACGAACACATCGGTTTCCCGAAAAATACAGGTTGTATTNATTCCACATGCCTGACATGGAAACATTGATGAAATTAGTGATGATATGTGTTTAGCTAATTGAGGGGGCCCAACTCCCTATGAGGTCAGGATACACATGAAACGTTTCGTGGTTCGTCACAGGGTCCTGGTGATGAAATCAATATCTGGAGGGTGCCATCAAGCAAGTTAAGGGAATCCGCTCGGATTAGCATGAGACTCTTGAGGAGGGCCATGTTAGAAAACCCTTGTCTAATGGACCCTCGGTCGTGTATCTTAACAAGGTCGTGTGTGGTGTTTGACGTCGGCAGTTGAATATGCGACATAACAGACATACTCCCGAACTGGAGTATTGTGGCTCCGCAGCACGCTATTCTAATGCATTGGCATAAACTCTTCAAATTGTTGAAAACATTGCAGGAAGTTTTAACGGTTACAAGGGGTCGTCACCCTTAAGATCCCAATGAAGTGTGAATAATGTACACGAACACATCGGTTTCCCGAAAAATACAGGTTGTATTTGCGAAAAAACCAGATTATATGGTACAACACTGAAGCGGGTGTGCGGCACGAGGCTCTGCACTGGCCGAAGCTGTAACACAAAGGCGTCAGCGGATGCGACAAAATAATCAAGATGTACAGTATGCCAGAGAGGCCGCGAGTCTGTTCCGGAATGGTGGCGTACTCGGGAGTGCACGAAGAAGTCAATCAAAAGGTTCCAGAATGATTAAAAGTCTATTGCAGCAGCTAAGTGGTTTGAATACAAATGTTACTTCACCCCCGAGCCGCGCGACGCGATCTGCCCTGATGATCGCTACTTTCAGACTAAAGAGGAGGTGGCATGGCAGAGGTAATGGGAGTTGACCGCCACCCTCCAAAACAGAATGTCCCTTGACGAAAATGAAATGGGTGAAATGGAACATATAACCCTTACAAGATACACTTTAATTTGCACTGTGCAGGACATTGACATACACAAACGTGATAAAATTATATAGCAAAATGTTTTATAGCATTTTCAAGTTTTAGGAATGAGTATTTGCTGCTACCTGAAAAAGAGAATATTCACACATAACACTTTGAAACAAGGAGAGAATGATTATGCATTAATTAAAAAGTGTTCTAATTAATATGAAAATCACTTTAGTTTGCCATGAGAATTTTGGTGTGGTTCAATTAGAGTGCAGTGATATACCAGTGCAGCGACAACGGCGAGCATCACGTCATCCAAAATGACAGTGCCAAGTTTGGACCAACAGAGCAAAGGTACGACATCAACGAACATGACTGTTGGGCAGTGGTGTGGTTCATCAAGAAGTACAGTGCCTACCAGGAGTACCACAGTTTCACTCTCCGCACAGACAACCACTTCTTGGTCGGTCTTCAAAACATGCACGAGGTCTGCAGCAAGCTGACCCATTGGGTACTACTCATCCGAGACTACGATTTCGTCGTGGAGCATGCCCCAGTCAGCAAGAATAAACTCATGGTCACTCGATCGAGGTTGCCATGCACCAATGTCGTAGAGCAGGACGACGCAGAATTAGAGGAGATCCTGTCACCAACCATGCTGGAATTACTGAGCGACGTAAGCTTTCTTCCTATAAGTGACACCAACAATGACCACACTGTGCGCCAGCTTTATCGGGGTGTCGTAAAACCGCAGCTTGAGTGCGCACTCACCCACGACCACAAAGACCATTGTGCTAAGCAAGCCATCGAGGGTTAGTACGTGGGAGACAATAAACTAGATATTTGTTCACCAACCTATAACAACGTGTGGCGATTATTTGTCTCTCCCCACCCACCAGAGTGTAAGAAAGCAGATGATGATGCAAGGTACCGATAGCATTGTGACAAGTTATCGGAGGACGGAACAAACAATTGGTAATGCGCGTGATAATTTTTTCTGGCCTGGACTCACCAAGCACGCTTGCAGGTACGTGCAAAAGTGCGACAAGTGCACAAAATTATGATTACTGTGCACTGATGGGACCCATCAACAACAAGCACGAGTACCCACGAAGCGCTTCTGGAGAATGTCCCTCGACCTCATAGGGACATACTACGGTACAGCAGGGGGCAAGCTTCCGTCGTCGTAGTGACCAACAATTTCTCTAAGTGGTTAGAGGACTACCAAATCAGGAGTATACACGCGATGAGTGTCACAAAGGTCTTGCAAATTGACTCTTTTTTTTCCCCAAATGGGGTTATTCACAGAACTTATTAAGGGATAACAGTACTCAGTTTATTGGACCGAAGTAATANTTTTTTTCCCCAAATGGGGTTATTCACAGAACTTATTAAGGGATAACAGTACTCAGTTTATTGGACCGAAGTAATATGCTGTGTACATATTGGTGAGTGCAACACATCAAGATGGTGAATCTTGTGAATATCTCAAGACTCAGTTACATCTCTGTGTGGGGCTGCTTGGGTGGGAAACCTGCTTGATACACTCTTCACCTATTGTCGGTGCAATAATGTCGCTACCGACAAGTCACCCTCAAATGTCCTCCTGGATCAAAATCTCATTCTCCCAAACAAATTTTAATATCCACGGGCAGCTGGCAACAGTGTCCCAGAGGACTGCGATGGCAAGCAGAAATGGCATGAAAAAGAGCACTATAAGGTACAACCCCACTAGCAGCACTACATTGTGAATTTGCTACCGACCATTACATGTCCACCACCTTGCCTCAAGTCAGGACAAGATATTTAAGTCTGTGTGCATTTGAAATATGCATCCAGCAAGGACTATTGTGCTAGTTTTGTGGCCAAATGTTGTAGGCTGCACTAGATCCTGCAGACACTACGGACGACCACCTACAGGCCCACCTCAGTAGACAACAGAGTGCCAAGATGCATCGGGACGACTTCTCTCTCGCACAGGGTGACATTGGCATCGATGCCGCCACCAGTGCCGACATGCTCCATTGCAGTACGCCCAATGCCAACGTCAGTAACCCCAGATAGGCGGCAGAACCTGCAGCAGGTCCACCAGGGGCCGCTGCATACACCTTCCGACTCGATGTGCTCCGACGCCTAGTAGGGAGTGTCGGAACAAGGTTATCACCCCCCAACTGAGGGGTGCCACCAGGTGCTGCCATCTGCACAACAGCACGACCTTTGCCACTGCATCAACAGCCTCAGGAAGGAGCCACATGACTTGCCCACATTGTGATGCCTGGTATCGCTGTGACCACTTTGACCTCTGACAGCTCCGGGTAACACCCCAGGACCTCCTGACACACTGTCGATGGCACAAGAGTGGTCTCTGCCGATGTCCACTGCTAATGAGGGGGTGACTTAGAGAGGCAGCACCACAGCAGAGATGCCACCACCAGGCAAGGGGACACCTCTGGATGAGCAATCACCTTTGGTCACTGCCAGCCTTGGTCACTATGGGTGGCAGTGGAGCTGGTGGAACAGCAGCAGGAGTGAAGGTGGCAGCAAGGGCAGCGACACAGATTTCTCAGCACCTCCCCACCATTCACAGTGACCGAAAGCAGGACAGCATGGGTATGTCCAAGCTTCCTTGATGTCAACACATCACCCACTGCACCATACCACACACACCAGACCAGTAGATTACACCCCAACTTCCAGGATGGCAACAGAGCGCCCTATAACCTGCACTCTCGGCCCTGCAGAACAATGGCCTGCCCCTGCTGTGCCTAATCGAGCATAACCCGCAGACGGGCTCCACCGAGGAGGGGGTTTGATTCAAGACGACATCTTGCCCTTTTAGCTGTCTGCCATGCTGCACACCCAACCCCACCACAGCAACAGACATGGAGTGCTTGAGAGAGGAATGCACTTGTGCAAGGGCAAGTTGGTGCAGGGTATTGCAAGAGATATCATAGCAGTGTCACCCTCACCCCTTTCACATCAAAACTGCTTCTTCATCCGAGTCCCACTATATGGACATACTCAAAGTCACTTAACTGATTGATTTGAACTCACCGTTGTCTTCCAGACATTGAAAACACACTCTATGATACACATGCAGATCTCAACATGTGAATCTCTTGCACCATTCACATCTTTCATGTTAAAGATGTTTTCACTGTAAAGTAAGCACTTTCGAAATCAACCTTTGAAAAAAAAATCACTGCCCATAACTACATGCATGCTATAGTACATGCAGGCTTCCAGTTAAGTTGGCAGCAAATTAATAAATAGGACTGATCAAAACATCATGTCCATGGGATATCCAGAACATTAAATACAACACATACAGCAGAACCTTAATAAGGAGTGTAACCCCCTAATTGCCACACATGCAGCAATTCTGGCACATAACCTATCATACAAATACTGAATGTGTTTCTAAAGTATGGTATCCTGCGCTCGCTGTACTTGGCGTAGCTGAGTGATGGGTATTCCCGAGGCTGGGCTGGATGTCGGGTGCTGTCCCATCATGTCCTACACGTGCTTGGTGGGTCTGAGTTCTGGAGATCCAGCAAGCCAGGGTAGCATGCATACACCGTGTAGAGCATGTTGTGTTGCCTTAGCGACACTGGGACCGACGTTATTGTGCTGGAAGATTGTTTCCTGCAGTATGGTCGAAAAACAGGATTGAAAATGTCACAGATGTATGACACACATATCATGTTTCCCTGGTGAGTATTTGAGGCAGTGGGGTTGCTAAACTTATGGCCTCCCATACCATAATCCCAGGTGGGAATTCTGTATAACTAGCGCAAATACGCAATGGATTTTCCCGCACGTCTGAGAAATTGAACATGGTCATTACTTTGTCTAATGCAAAAACTGCTCTCATCACTGAACACAATTGCTCTCCATTTGCCTTTCAAGTACACTTTCCTAACGTCACCAGAGATGTTCATGACAATGAGCAGGTGTCAGTGGTAAACATGCCAGAGGAACGTGAGAAAGTAAATGTAACTCCAAAAATCAACTGTTTATTGATTGTGCAGACACACGGGGAACCACAGTCGCTGTAATTGCATATGTGTTTGCTGTTCTGTCAGTCTGGGTGGCCCAAACAATCATTCTGTCCAGGCACCCATCAGTGTTGCTAGGTGGTTGTGGGAAGTCTCTGTCACCACTTTTCCACCACCGATGGATCACTGACACATTGCGTCCCAAGTGAGTGGCAATTTTGTGGAACAAGTGATACTGAAAGTGTTTAGTGTATTAATATACAGGATGAGTATAAAATAATACCCCAAATTTGAAGGTCTATACTATCAAAACCAAACAACCTACAACCTTCACTGACCAATCAAATTAACAGTGGAACTGGAAAGTTTGTTTACCACAAATGCATAAATTAGCAATGTGACCACAATGAGTGGCCCGAACGACATCTATGCGATAATCAAACTCGTCTTACGCTCTTGTCATGATGTTGACATGAACCACGCATTCCTCGTGCTCCCTGTGCACATTCTGACCACCACAGTCACATCAACTGCACCAGCTACACCGGGTCGCACCAACCACATCAGGCTCAGAGTGCATAGTGCAGGTTAACAAGAACAGAACTTGTGCCTTCTTGCCAACAAGGATTACGTGATTCAAGAGACCACCCTACTTATTTATTACAAGAGGTAACTCTTTTAATAAATATGTATATGATCCGAAATGGTGTTTACCCCAAAGCCACAGTGGTTGAGCGCACGTTACGTCGTAGCAGCTCGCACCGCAACATATGATATGTTGCACCACCAAGTGGCATCAAACTGTCCTATAGGACAAAGTTGAAGTGCTAAAAGTCCCAAAGTGTGACCAATGGAAATCAGCATTTTTCCAAACACATCAAACAACGTCACATAATTCACATCTACAGTCAGGGGTGTGTTTTTTTTTATTAAGAGCAATCGAGCATTGCAACCCACACCCCTTTGCCCAAGCGGACTCGTCCATCCCTTCAGGAGACAGCCACCTGGCAACACCATAGCCAGTGAAATGCAAATACGCCATAGCAAGTGAAATGCAAACACCTTTCAGAAGAAATCCTAATATTGTGTTTAATGTTTAGTTATAAATCGTGTAATTTTGTGTAATTTAGTGTTGTGACACTTCCTGTCATCTTCACAACATCAACCTGAACATGTATTTCTTAATCAACAGAGGTGTCACCAATGTGTTTAATTTATACAATTTTTCAACATTACAATAATATTACATAGTGTTTATGTCAAGTTTTTCCATTCGGCATTTGATGTCGGTTTTCGTCACTCGTGATGGAAGCCGATCTAACTCTGAANGTTTATGTCAAGTTTTTCCATTCGGCATTTGATGTCGGTTTTCGTCACTCGTGATGGAAGCCGATCTAACTCTGAAATTCGACTCAGCACTCGGGCCAGAACGGTGGCGTTGGTCGCCCGCTCTGCGAACTCCCTCGGTGCCATCATTTAGGCTGTCATCACTTCACTGCAATAGTTAATTAGTTAACCAGAACATTTCTTTATATATCTTTTAAGTACCGAGGGGAGAATCACCCGCACTCTCACCAGAGAGCTTAACGCTACCGTGTATCAGTACAAAACCTTGCTCATTTTTCACGCCAAGGTCAATGGCAGGCCGTAAGTGGTGGGTTCGTTTTCTTTCACTATTCACATGTAATCAAGCACAGTGAATAAACTGCTTTACAAAGTTCAAGGTGTGTCGATTTATTGTAATCTGGGACACATAGGACACTACAACCCTTGTAGTACCATCCATAATTTTCTAGTATATTTCAGGCATATGATACGGCCTACAGTCTCGTAATAAGGTATCAATAGTGTAACAGTAAGTACGTGACAACATTATCTGCAAACTGATGGAGGACTCCAGGGCTCTCTTGGTTGTCGATCGAACGACCTTATCACTAACTCTCCACTGGGTTATGGCGCCGGGCTATTCTACACTCATCCAGCCCTGGGTCACCTCGACCACGTCAATGTCCAGTGTTATGGTTTGGATGGTGTTCGTAACGCTCGGTTTGAGGTGGTGAGGGGGAATCGAGCTCGCATATGACACATCAATGTGAATGGGATGGTCTGATGTTTCCTTTATGTGCTGAGAGATGACACTGATAGCATCTGTCATCACAGTATGAGTGTGTGTTGTGTGTTAGTATGCATCACGATGGCGACAGAACAACAGAAGGCGTTCTGTGTTATTCTGTTTGCTAAAAGTGAATCGGTTACATCCGCTCAACGTGAATTCCGTCGCAAATACGGACATCGTCGTCCCAATAGGTTGAGTATTGTACGTTGGTTTCATCAATTCTGTGATACAGGATGCCTTTGCAAAGGCAAAGGTTCCGGGCGGCCGTGTGTGTCCGAAGAGAATGTGCAACGGATTCAACAAGCACTCGTTCACTGTCCGAGAAAATCAACTCGACAAGCTAGTCGGGAAATGAAAATCCCTCAATCGATGGTATGGACAGTGTTGCGAAAGCGATTGCTGTACAAACCATATAGGTTATAGCTTGTACTGGCTCTTACTGAAAGGTATAAAGAACTGAGACGTGATTTCTGCTTGTTCGTTCTTGCCCAGAACGAGGTAGACGATGTCTTCATGTCTAAGCTGGTTTTTAGCAATGAAGCGACTTTCCATATCAATGGTAAAGTGAACCGGCACAACGTGTTGATATGGGGTCAGGAGCCTCTATTTGAAACCACTGAACACGAGTGCGCTTCCCCCACAGTGAACGTCTTTTGCGCTGTATCCAAAGACACTGTTTTCGGCCCATTTTTTTTTTCACGAGGCCACTGTTACTGGAATTCCTTATTTGGACATACTTACAGAGTGGTTGTTTCCTCAGTTAGAAGAGGTGGCGGGGACTTCATTTTCCAGCAGNTTCCTTATTTGGACATACTTACAGAGTGGTTGTTTCCTCAGTTAGAAGAGGTGGCGGGGACTTCATTTTCCAGCAGGATAGTGCGCCACCCCACTNTTCCTTATTTGGACATACTTACAGAGTGGTTGTTTCCTCAGTTAGAAGAGGTGGCGGGGACTTCATTTTCCAGCAGGATAGTGCGCCACCCCACTGGCACCTAGCTGTTCGCGGATACCTGAACGAGACGTTGTCGCAACGCTGGATTGGTCGAGGAGCAGCTGGTGACCAGGCTCTTCATCTAATGACCCAAGAAGCCCAGATCTTACACTGTGCGATTTTTTCTATGGAGGTACATAAAGTATCAAGTGATTCGTCTACCATTGCCGGCTAATATTAACGACCTCAAAACGATAATCACGGACGCCTTCCAAACCGTGACGCCGGACATGCTGACAAGAGTGTGGAATGAGTTGGATTATCGCGTAGATGTCGTTCGGGCCGCTCGTGGTTGTCACATTTAACATTTATGAGTGTATGGTTAACAAACTTCACTGTTCCATTGTTATTTTGATTGGTCAACCAATGTTGTAGGTTGTTTGGTTTTGATATTATAGAGCTTCAAAATTGGGGTATTCTTTATACTCAACCTGCAATATCTCGAAGGGAGCTGAGTCATTCAAGAATTTGAAGTAGAAAATGGTCGAGATTATGACGTCATATAGAATTCAATATAAAACAAATGTATTCGAAGTTTTAGTTGATCGTTTGAAAGCGAGTTTAGTTCTATAATCTATAACTAATGTTTTGGATTATTTATAACAAGAATACCAACATACAAATGTAATAATGCTTTTTATAATATGCCACGAATACAAAATAAATTAAACATTTATTTTGTAAGAACTCTAATTATTTTATGTTTTAATTAAATCATATTTTACAATCATAATCAAATTTCGTTTTTAATTTATTGTTAAATAAAAAAAAAGACATGATCAAACGATCGTGAGGGCAGTGTTTTAAACCGTCTGCTTGGGATTCGCTTTTGCGTACCCAAGACACAGGTAAGGATAAATTATTTACTACTTAAATAAATTGTTTCATATTATCGGCTATAATGAGTAATTTTCAAGTCATTTTTCTGTTGTGTACTCTAAGAATTTAATGAGCTGGTAGTGTTGCGCATTGTGTATTGTTAGAACATGTTTCTTTTTTAGCAGTCAGGAATGTGTAAGAATAGAACGCCTGGAGAAGCTGGATTTCGCCAGTAAAATAAGCTCTCTGTAATTATGGGCTAATGGGTCACGCATTTCGTCTTGGGAGCTGATGGCTATTCTAGTGACCGTTGTGCAGATGTATTGTAGGTACCAAAGTGGCTCTTGTCATATTTGATGGTTAACAAGAATGTAATTTCGTTTTTAGAATTATGAGCTCGGATCAGCAGTTCTGTCTGCGGTGGCACAACTACCAAAGCAGTCTTTTGGCATCCTTACCACAGTTTCTTGATGGAGATGATCTTACTGATGTTACACTGTCTGCTGGAGGCCGGAGTTTGCGTGCCCACAGGGTGGTTCTTTCAGCATGCAGTTTGTACTTCAAGGACTTGTTTAAGGTAATTGACCCAGATTTATATTTCAGTGTAATGAACCGATGAATTTCTCTCTAAGCATATTGCTGAGTACATAATTTATATGGCAGTTTGAAATTACAAACAGGGTTTGTTGATGGGTCAAATGTGAAAGGTACTTAGTACCTCACATTAATTTGTTAACATAGTCTTTTTCTGTTGCCAATAAATATTTGGTATATTTCAGAGGCCTTTTACATACTTTACTTGCTGTAACTAATGTTTAACGAGTTTGCCTGGTTTTGTTTGGATTCTATTTGAATAATGCTGAGAACATTAGTAAAAATTGGCAAAGTTAGTAAATTGTGAGATTCGTCTCTCAAGAAAGGTGTTGCATGATGTGTTACAGGATAATCTTTGAAAAATTATATTAATGCTGACAGAGGTAAATTTTATAGAAGGTTGAATTGTTTTTCGGATGGAAAGATGGGGTCATGGGAGGCAGGAAGAAATTTACAAAAGTTTGTTAATGTGTTCAGAAGTTCTGTAGTTTTTTTCCTGTAAAGTTATGATTCATAGAAGCTGATACTCATAATCCTTTCTGTTAAGATATTTAAAACCTTAAAATGTGGCATGTATTCAAAATTTTTCATTTTTTAATGATAAGCGACTTATCTCGGATGCGAACCACCATGGTGAAAAGTTAATTACTCCCCCTCCTTTGATTTCCACTTCTTTTTTTATAGTGCATTTCCTTGATTCCTAAGTTTGTGATATAGAGCATGTCAAAAATATATTGGCAACAAATACATTGAAGTCATTATTAATGCTACATATACAAATCGTACGTAATAAAGTAGAAGTACAGTACTGCAGCACAAATTACATTGCGAGACATTGTTACTGGCCCTCAATCACGGAGGACAATCATGATAACAAATGTGCTAATATGTAGCAGTAATAGAACATGCTCATTCTGTACAATAATACAAAATGGAGCCTATTGCCCCTACAATACCATTGAGATATGGAGCATGTGAAACTTAAAGCTAGCCATTTCATAAGTCAATATATTATTAATAAACATACAAATCATTATGGCAACACATCACAATNAAACTTAAAGCTAGCCATTTCATAAGTCAATATATTATTAATAAACATACAAATCATTATGGCAACACATCACAATGACACTTATTACACAATTAGGAATCATGAATGAATAAAATGTACTAATATAACATTTATTGACTGGTTTCACATACACCAATAGTATAATAAAAATTATATCTCTATTCACAAGTTGGAGTGCTTCAAATATTTATTAACTGAATAGGTGTGAGTATATGGGAAATCTTCCATTGTTTAAATGATTTGCTATTAAGGCCAATGTTTTTTTTAGCTCTTTTGGTAACACATTGAATAATTTAATTGCTGACCATAATATACTTTTCTGAAAAGTGAGGATGCCAGTGTGTGAAGATTGGTTTTAAACCTTGTATTGTGGTTGTGTGTTTTTCATTTAAACATATCATTGTAGTCAGTTAGTACAGTAGAAAGTCTATTATTCGGACTAATAGGGACCAATGGTAATTCGGATAATCAAAAATCCGGATAACGGAAATACGTTGAAAATAAAGATAAAAAATAATTTGTAAGAAATAATTTTTACACAACGTAAAATTTATTACACATGCATAGAACATAGTAAGCTTACCCAAAACAGAAACTGTACATAAAATATAAAAATTAGGTAACAAGTAACCACCCCCCTCCCAGACATGTTTGCTATGAACAACACTTGAAAAGGCACATCACAAGAGCCAACACAAGTGCTTGTCTCTCCTCCGCGGGTAAGTGAAACTCTAACGAAAGAGACTTTAGTGTTTTTATCTATTCTCTTTATTTTTAAAACNTCTCTCCTCCGCGGGTAAGTGAAACTCTAACGAAAGAGACTTTAGTGTTTTTATCTATTCTCTTTATTTTTAAAACGAGTCCCGATAACTGGTTGCTTGGATAATCAATTTCGTACTGTACTAAAATCTCAAATATATACTGGGACATGAGAAGAAGAATTTTTAAATCCTTGAAATGTGGTCTGCAAGATNCTGTACTAAAATCTCAAATATATACTGGGACATGAGAAGAAGAATTTTTAAATCCTTGAAATGTGGTCTGCAAGATTTGCATTAATTTTTGGAACAAAGTATTCTGATTGCTTTTTTCCATACCAGGAAATTTTTTTTATACTAAATTTCCCTAATACATGATACCATATGACATAATTGAATGGACGTAGCCGAAATATACTTTCTTTATAGAGTAGTTTGGGATATCAATGAAGATAGGCTACTAGCACATGGAATGAACTACGCATGGTGATTGGTCGCGCGTAATCGCACAAAGTTGCCAGAGCAATCCCAATTTGAGGAAAAAGCTGGACGTCCTCACTATAGGTGACCCAGTCANACTAGAAGTGATGCAGTCATGCTACTACGCGCGTATTGCTCTAACCTGCGACCAGATCCCAAGTTAGGAATTTGCTGTGAAATTGTACGACCTGACTAGTAAATTTAGCTTTTTTCTTTGTTGTTTTTTGTGCATGTGGTTTGTAAGTACAGTAATACCCCGACTTACGCTACCCCGTTTTACGCGAATTCGAAGATACACTGTTTTTCTTTTTGAGCGGCGCGCGTCTCGGCTCTCCCACCCTGCCCAGTCAGTGTTCGGTTTACGACAGGTTCGAACATGTTTTGCGTGGAATTGTTTTACGTAAGCAGTGCGTTTTATTGTTAACTCTAATTATGTCATCCAATAGAACAAAATAATTAGTCATTTGAATCAAACAGGAAAAGAAAATCACTATCTTTGGAGTGTAAACTGAATATTATCAAAGCCTTTGAAGCAAAAATTAAAATTTGTGAATTGGCAAAGAAATTTGACCTACCGGAATTACCAGTCCGAATGATTATAAAAGGTAAGGAAAAAGTTGTGGAAGCTGTGAAAGATTCTTAATCTTTGAATTCAAGTATCATTTGTAAGCGTCATGGTATTATTGCTCAGATGGAAACGTTGTTAAATTATGGTGTGATAATCAAGTACGAGTGAAAAATTGCCCTGTTGATCAAAATACGGTGTGCTCTCAATCAAAGCAGATTTTTGAGAGACTAAGAGAAGAAGCTGGGGAGGCGGCCAAAGATGAAATGTTTAAAGCTAGTAACTGCTGGTTCTGCCGATTCGAAAGTCGTAATTGGCAGAGAGTGGAGAGGCGGCAAGCTCTGATAAGGAAACTGCATCTTTCTATCCAGAAAAACTCAAGACAATCATAGAAGAAGGTGGCTACACTAGCCAAACCATATTCTATGTAGACGAAACCGATCTTTTTTGGGAGAAAATGCTTAAAAGAACTTTTATCGCGCTTGAAGAGAAAACCTTTCCAGGTTTTAAAGTCGCCAAAGATCAATTGACAGTGATGGTTGGTTCGAATGCAGCTGGTGATTGTAAATTGAAACCTCTCTTAGTTTATCGCTCAGAAAATCCAAGAGCCCTAAAAAATTAATCTAAAGCTGGTTTTACCGTCATTTGGAAGTCTAACGCGAAAGCTTGGGTGACAGGTTCTCTTTTTGAAGACCAGTTTGGCCATCATTTTATTCCTGAAGTTGAACGTTATTGCCAATTAAAAGAAATCCCATTTAAAGTGATGCTAATAATTGACAACGTACCAGGTCACCCTCCTGCTACTCTAATTAATTTCGACCCACGGGTGAAAGTTGTATTTTTGCCACCAAACATCACCANCGCACCAGGTCATCCTCCTGCTACTCTAATTAATTTCGACCCACGGGTGAAAGTTGTATTTTTGCCACCAAACATCACCAGCTTGCTTCAACCGATGGACCAGGGAGTCATTAAAACATTTAAAGCTTACTACACAAGACATATAAGAAAGCGTATGTAATAATATCACGAGACCATAACAGAGAGAGGTTATGTNATATAAGAAAACGTATGTAATAATATCACGAGACCATAACAGAGAGAGGTTATGTAGTAACCGCAACACAACACAGACTGGGCACCAAGACCGCTAAGACCTCTGGCGGTCAATGCTTGAACTAGTGCTTGTCCCGAATATTCACAGCATTACCATCCATGTAACGATAACTAAGCTACTACATTCCTTAAATAAAGGCATTTTCTATTTATTAATTAATTTTATTGACTCACTACATACCTCAGTGTCACAGCGAAATGTTATGTAGGCCCAGGAATTTTGTGGAGATAACATGTTTATGAAAATGTTGTTACATTGTGTTTGAGATTCTACATTTTAGTTGAGGTGAAACTTTATGTAGTTGATTTATTATAATTTAGTGTCAGTTTATTTGCCCAAAAGCAATTATTTATCTTGTAAAAAACAGTCTCCCCCCCCCTTTTTTTTTTTTTTCATTAACTGATTTTGTATTATTTTAATTAGTCTACTGATATCCACAATGAGGACAGTAGTTGATTCAGGTGCCAAGTTGAGTGGCGAGTTATTAATAAAAATAAGAAACAAGCAGCCCAAGATTAGAGTCTTGCGGAACACCATGTTCAATATATTTCAGTTTTGATGGAATATGTTTAGATGTTACGTCATCTGCTATTAGGTGTTGTTTTCACTGCATTAAGTAGGAATCATTCACTGTGCCTGTGACAACGTAATAATATAGTTTTTTAACAAGTGATTTGTGACTGACACAGTCAGAACGCTTTTTACAAATCACAAAATATTACTAATACACATTCTGTACTATTTCAGACATTTGTTGCTAACTGAACATAATGAAACCTTTATTTTTGAGCACATCATAGGTGTTAAGCATAAACATATTCTTTATTTTTTAATGCATTGTAGGTGTTTAGCAAAAAGTAATATGTAAGTTGTACTTCATATTTTATAGGCCCGAAACTTTACAATTTATGCTCATATTACAGCATTTAACTAAAAGACTTCTAGATATATAGTGTAATGCATTTTCCAGGACAAGTCACACAGTTCATTTATATTTTATTTTCTTCACATGCGTGCCAATGTCAGAGAAAACTCATAGATGGCAGGTATAAAAAATAGTAAATTGGTGATTTGTTTGTTTGTTTTATTGCATCCAAATGATCTATTTTCCATATATAATACTACGTAGATATCGGACAAGTTATACAAATCTCATAATATAAGTTTACAATGAACCTATCTTGTTATAATGATTACAATCAGATTTTTTTAAATTTAGTAGGGGGTGTAATCTGTCCCTTGGAAATAGTATAAAAATTATATGTGTGTTGTACATGATGTTCCAATAGCAAATTGAAATTCATCTGTTTGCTTACTACTGCTGTTAACATTTTATAAGTGGAAATTTAAATTGGTGATCGGTTTAGCAATTCCAATGCATTTTTTTAAATTTTTTTTTTGTTATCATATTTGGTTAGGCGAGTGCAGTTCTTGCTGCTTAAATTCATGTTTCTTTCCAATTTTTACTGTGTGAAATGTCAAATTTAATTAGTGTGCAGAAATATGAGTGTTTGTGGAGTTAAGACTCCTTACGATAGAAGTTTGTGTGCTAAACGCGAATTATCAGCAATACTTTACCAAAGAGATATATCCGCCGCTTATGTGGGTGAGTTATGTCATTGATGTTCGCTTAATCAGTTTAATAGGTTGTACATAGCAAAATTTTAGCGTTGGAATTTTATTGAGTGTAATGATTTATAATGACTTATAATACATGTTAGTGTATGACTTGAAGAGCCTGCGTACTGCTGGCACCTAGCCATGTAAAATGTAGAAGAACTAACCCTAACTTCATGATAGAGGGGCCGCGGTGGCTAAGTGGTTAGCCTGCTCGCTTCCCACCAAGTCGAACCGCGTTCAGTCCCCGGCCGGGTCACTCCCGGATTTTTGCACGTGGGAATCGTGCTGGACGATGCCGCTGGTAAGGGGGGTTTCTCAGTGATCTCCCATTTCCCCCGCCCTTTCATTCTGGCACTGCTCCATATTCAACTCAATCACCCTCATCTGCTCTCTAGACCTCGCTGTTAAGAGCCGCCCAAATCTCTTCACTTCGCTTCATGATAGGTTGCAATTAAAGTTTTTATTTTGTGTTTAATTATTGTGATCCTACGTAAATGATGTTCAAGCATATTCCCCTCACACTCTAAAATACTGTTCAAGCATAGCCAAACATTATGCACCAAGCAGGGAGTAAATCCCCAAAACAGAGATTCAAGGCACGCTGGCAGTTTTTTTGTAGGTCGTGAGCACGAAGTGCTTGAACATCCACAAAGTTTGAAGTTTCACGTAAAAAGAATATTATGTAAAAGGGTTTTATCTATTGTGGAGTTATCTATTTTACATGTTTTACTTACTGTTATTTTCAAGTATTTTGATCTTGGTAACTTCTATGCAGCACACATAAGTGTGTTATCAGACCATTGTACTTAACTTTGATATTTTGATTGCTGCATGGCGCAATAAGTTAGTAAAATTAATTTATATTGTTTTGTGATTGCATTTGATACCTTTTTCCAGTTCTTCCTCCATTTTCCTGCTTGTTGGGCAAGGCAGGAATTTTGATACGCGACTCTGGGACCTTTGCTTTATGCAATAGGATATCACTGCAATGTTCCTTAATTTTTCTTTATTTTAGCTGCACAGACACAATTTTTTTTGTTGGATAATGGGTCCCAAAACAGTTATAAAGGTGAAATAAAGTGTCAAATACTGATTCATTTTCATTCTAGGACACTTAAGAAGATGCAAAATAATTTAGTTTGGATGCTGTTTTCAGTAATTTATGTGATTCGTTTTTTTTTCATTCAAAATTTTGGTTAGATTTGCTTTCTTGGGAAAAAAAAAAATTCTGAATTCAGCATTTAATACACCAGAAGCCAACATTTACTCAACTACCAAGCTTTTAAATAAACTTTGAAGTGTAGTAGAAGTCGAGATTTACTTAAGCATGGATTATATATAAAGTTAATGCATTTTTTTTTCAATGAAAAGTTTAAAATAAGTATAAATTGGCAATATATCTAGTTTCTCAATTCCCTCCTAAATTACTCTTGTAAGAAAGGTGGTACACAGTTGAAAAAAAAATACAGTTCTATAATTTTGACATAATTAAGAGTTATTGGAAGTTCAGTTCGTATCATTTCTTGCACAATTAATTTACCTACGTGAAATAATTATTTTCTCAAAGCTTTGTGTTTTTATATTAATAAATATTTTCTTCTTTCCTAGTTCAAGGGTATTGTTTATTTGTAATGGAAGTTCAAGATGTGTCTACTTAATCTTTGTTCCAACAGAATTGATTTGGTCATCTTTGGCAGAGTTATTGTACAATAAATTTTTATTTTTTTCCTCTGTTTAAAATTGAATGCTGTTGTCTTGCCAAAATTCTCAGTATAATTCGTATCGGTGCTACCATATCTTGACACCATTCTCACACACTAACTTCATATACTTGTATCTCACTATCTTAGTAGTAGTAGAGATAGTTCTTGGTGCACAATATGTAAGCACTAGAAATTATGGGTCAGAAATCTGCCATCTAAATACGAATACCATTATGCCTAATACGCACGAGGCATGCTTTTTACGTAGTTCGTTACACACTGAAATGGAAGACGAAAGCCGGAATGCCGTATCAGAAAGCCGTGTAACTGTAGACAAAGTTAAAGCAAACGTGAATGTAATGGCCAGCGAGGAAAGCATGAAGACATGGCAAGATGGCTCTGAGTGTAAACACTTATTTGGATAATCTGCAAAAAATAGGATATTGTCAAACGATAAGAGTGGTTAACATGATAAAATAGTTTGAAATGGAATATTGTGCAATTCATGTGATGTATGATTTCATTTCAATAAATGTATTGATATATTGGAGAAGGAAATACCAGAAGCAGAATGGGTATGTACAACGTGTAAACTATACACTCGTGAAAAACTCGAAACCGAAGATTGTGAACGGTGTGTAAATAATTTTGAAAACCGTGATCTTGTGAATAATTTACGAGAGGAAATTAAATCCCTGAAGACAGTGACTAACATATTAAATAACAATGTAGTGGAATTGTACAAGATCAGATCTCAAATATATTCTTTGAAGTCAAGAGATAATACTGAATGTAATTTTCAGTGTCGTAGTATAGTTGAAATAACTGCTGTATGCTCCACAAGTCCTGGCGGCTTGCCTCCGTAGATGCCTCTGCTTGTTGGGCCAATGATACGGCTCAGCCGGTGGCAGTTGATATTAGTGACGGCCCGGCTGTGGACAAACTGTTACAAAAACATTTGGTGTGCATTGGCAAACGTGCACCTGATAATACGAAGACTAATGTTTTTAGCATGGCATTACTCTGCAACAGTCTGCGCGCACAGCTACCACTCCCTTCCCCAGCCGCACCCCGTAAATTCATCCGTCAGCAGTTGTGGCACTAACAGTAAGTAGACAGGTGTTGTGAAGAGTGGGAAGACAGTTGTGAAAACTGTCAAGTATAAAAACACGTAATCGATTCTGTTTTTTTTTTTATATTTAAATATTGTGGCCGATGGGAATAATGAAGATATGGTTAGCAATGTAAAGAAAAAGTTTGTAAAGCTGTAAAGTTTGTATATTGTAACTTATTACTCACAATATACATATATTTACAGGATGATTTTGAGCAATGGGGACAAACTGCAGGAGATGATCTCTGAGAGGATAAGGAACAAAAAAGGTTTAATAAACAGTCCGGAAATGCATGGGTTTCTCGCTAGAGGGCAGTACTATTCCCCATGACTGCAGCACACCCACTTACTGGTAACGTAAGGCGTCTGCTTCACTGCTGTTGCAGACTCACCCTGGAGTGGATGTGTGTAGTGTAGTGCAGCGCTGTGGCACGATGGCCTGGTATTCCAATTTGGAACAGGCCGACATGGTCTTTACATATGGACAGGCAAATGGCAATGGGTGGGAGGCAGCATGACTGTGCCGGGAAAAGTATGCTCACCGACAGCAAACACACCATTAAATATTAAAAACAATGTTTCGCCGTTTGTGTGAGACATGCTCGTTTACGGAAATGGGTAACCATGAAGAGTGGGTGCGCCATGTACGTACACCGGCCTTGGAGGAACGTGTGATCAACACTGTGAAAGATGACTCCGATATCAGCACTAGGCTGGTGGCCTGCCAGCATGGGATAAGCCAGATGACCATGTGGAATATTCTCCACGACCACTGCTACTACCTGTATCACTTGCAACGTCTACAAGGCTTATTACTCACTGACTTTCCTCCGCGGGAATGGTTTTGTCACTGGTTTGTTGGACAGGCTACCACAATGCTGCAATTTCTGTCATTCATCCTATTCACAGATGAAGCCACCTTTACGAGGGGCGGTATTGTCAACCTCCACAATACCCATCTGTGTGCTACGCAGAATCACAGTGGCATGGTGGCAGCAAACCATCAACACCGGTTCAGCCTCAATGTGTGCGTGGGGATTATTGACGACTGCCTCGTGGGACCTTTCGTCCTTCCACAATGCCTCACAGGCAAGGCATATCTTCACTTCCTGTGGGTGACCCTGCCTCCTCTGTTGGAAGAGGTGCCTTTGGGGGTACAAAGGGTTATGTGGCTGCTACATGATGGTGCTCCAGCCCACTTCCGCATTACAGTGCGGAGGCATCTTGACGTCTTCCCCAGTCGATAGATCGGACAAGGTGGTCCAGTTGCATGGCCTGTGGACCTCAACCCATTACATTTCTACCTGTGGGGGCACCTGAAAGGTGTTGTGTATGCGGAGCTCATCCCGGACGTGTAGACACTGGAACAACGCATTCATGCTGCATGTGACGCCATTCGGATGCAGGATGGCACATTTGAATGTGTGTGGCAATCACTGCTGCAGCGCATATGCGCATGCTTAGAGGCCTGTGGCGGCCACTTCGAACACATCATCTAATGGTGGCCTCGTGACAGAATGCTGTGCACTTCATCGCAGTGTACATGAGTGATGAATTAATAAATGGTCTCTAGCATAGAAACCATGCATTTCCGGACATATATTTATTTATGACCTTGTTTGCTCCTTATCCTGTCAGGGATCTTCTCTAGCAGTTTGTCCCCATTGCTCAAAATCACCCTGTGTCATGTGTGTGTGTGTGTGTGCGTGCTTGTGTGCGTTTTTTTCTTGAATGTACTTTGTGATGACTCAGAAACATTTACACTCAATTCTTTTATCCATAATTTTAGCACTAATTCTCATGACTAGTGATGGGGAAAATGTAAGTATTTTTTTAATTAATTTTTATTTGAATAGCCTTGTTGAATTAATCATTCGGATTCTGTATATTCATTTTTCTTCTCCGTCCGTGCCTTTATCGAAAGGAATGAATGTTAACACTGCCACAAGTTCACAGTTCAAAAGCGCTCTTTCGAAGCGAGTAAATTAATGGCGTGTTTGGCTGAAGTTGACGCTTGTGTTCATAAGAAGTTTAATATTTGTATTTGAAAAAGGTGACATTTAAAGTTCTCTATCATTTTTATCCTAATATGTATTCTGGAGCTGTTTTCGTTTCAATGATAAATGAATTTTCTGAAGTAATCTGATGAGTTAAAAGCTCTTTGCAATTCATAAATAAGTTACAAAACTGAAAACAATTACTACAATTTATTTTCAGAAACAGAATTATTGCAGTACCATTCACTTCCCTGACATTCAAATGACACATTCACTTCATGGAGATATATGTGAACATTCGCATGAGTGAAACGAATGAGTCTTCATTTAACAAAGTGAATGTTTGGTAGAATTTTGCTTCACCTAAGTACAGTATCCAACATAAACTGTGTTTAAAGACAAAAGGCAAAAATGAAATTAAAAATCTTTTTACAAAAATGGTAATAAGTTAAATATCAATTACTGTTGAACTTAAAAAATTAAGTAAATATTGTAGTGCTTCTAATGGCATCTGTTGTCGAGAACGAAAACTTCAAAACAAATTATTAATTTGAATACCGCAGACAACATTTGAAAAATTTGATTATACTGAAACAATTGAATATTCCAATTGTTTTCATTCGATTTTGCCCATCACTACTCATAACCAGTTTCATATGCCAGCAGCTAGCCTTAAAGCTTATCAAAAAAGGGTTCTGTATTCAGCATCTTGTGTATATAATAAACTACTTATTGAATTAAGGAGTATGTATCATTTTAATAAACAGTTATTTAAGAAAAAAAGTTTAGGCATTTCTAATGTTAAAGTATTATTATTCCTTAGAGGATTTTGTCTGTGACAACATAAAATCATAAAGAAATTTATTGTTTTATGTTTTGTTTTTTATGTAAGTGGTACAATAATTTTTCAAATTTGCGTAATCATATGATATTTGTGAAATTATAATTTTTATTTTTGTTGAGTGGTTAATGAATGACATGTTTCATAGCCTTGTGATATTATTACCAAAAATAGGGGCTTGATGGAATAAAAAAATTTTTATTAATAAATTGCTAGTTTAGCATCTGTGGAAACAAATCCTGATAACAGTACAGTCTGGAGGGGCTGAGGAAAATGTCACTGCAACAATTAATATTCTATCTTAACACTGAGAATGAAAGTACTGCATCTTTGCCTATCTCTTTTGAAAGTATGGCTACAACAATTTCAAATTTATCACATCAATTGACTGCACAGATAAATGTCATGCATGCAGACTTAAATATGGTAAAGTTAGAAGTTGAAAATGAATTGACCTCAGTAAAATTAGATGTTAAAACTGAATTAAAAGTAGAAATTGCAATACATTGCAGCAGAACAAAATGCCACATTAGTTCGCCCTAGAACTGAAGTATCCAAGCAAACTGAGGCAATTAATAATTCCTTTTCTGACAAACTTTCGCATTTAAAAGAAGTCACAAATGAAGAACTGGAAAATGTTTTGTGTGAACTTGCACATGTACAGACCACCGTGGATAGAAATAGCCAGGATTTTGAGGCCACAGTAACAGATGAGATACGACCTTGAGGCAATGCATGGCAAGGTCGCCGTGCAGCTAGCTGCAGTAGAAACCAGGGTTGCGGAAATTGTAAATAACAATGATTCCATATCGTGTACTTTGCTGGAAACATTTGACCACCAACTATTGTTGTTAGAACAGCATATTGATTCCCACCTACCTAACACATAAAAAGCTAATTACAATCCACGTGAACAGTTAGCAAAACAATTAAACAAAATNAAAAAGCTAATTACAATCCACGTGAACAGTTAGCAAAACAATTAAACAAAATATGTTAGAAGGGTTGACAAAAGGGTTGAAAATCTGTTCGCAAACTTGCAAAATAATACTGTATAGTCAAATGAAAATGTAGTAAATCCACTTCTACTAGTGATGTCACTCCTGCAAATTATAATTATGATAATAATNTATAGTCAAATGAAAATGTAGTAAATCCACTTCTACTAGTGATGTCACTCCTGCAAATTATAATTATGATAATAATTCTGAACCAGCTTTGACAAATCCAGCAGTTAGTGGTTTCACAACCGAATGCAGCCGTTTTACATCTTCCTGCTAAACAGTGGACAGACATATTTTCTGGCAAANGTTAGTGGTTTCACAACCGAATGCAGCCGTTTTACATCTTCCTGCTAAACAGTGGACAGACATATTTTCTGGCAAGTCAAACACAAAGTCTGTTACTTATTTGAATAATATTTAATTTTTTTGAAACAGTTTTGGGGTCCCAAGGTCGAAGGGAACGTGCATGTTAAAATGCAGTTAAAAAAATGGTTGCCTGTAAAGTCGGTTTTACGGGCGAAGATTTTACGTGACAACGTAGTGCTGCGCGCGCGGCAGACCGATCATAGTTGAGTGGGAGAGAGACGCAAGGCATTCGGCGGGCCTCTCTCTCGTTCGGTGACTCATCGTAACGTTACCGAGCGTTACACTTTTTCATAAGTGACTCCCAGCCGCAACCTAATTTAAGACGTTGTCACGTCAAAAAAAAAATATCTGTCACTGCAACGAATATTCATTAAACATATTTTTTTAGTAATGCGAGAGCGTCTTTATTTATCAAGCGCGTTATTAATTTCCTTGTGGTTCGTCTAATTACATTTATTAATTGTAAAACTGCGACGCTAGCTCCACCGCGTCGTTCGTCTTTGGAATTGCTTCCATGCAAGGTGGCTTTCTCCTTGGCCGGCTCGGCTCCCCTCCTGTTTCCTCCCCTCATTTCCCTCCCTTGATTACCCCTCCTCGGTGACTCATCGTAACGTTACCGAGCGTTACACTTTTTCATAAGTGACTCCCAGCCGCAACCTAATTTAAGACGTTGTCACGTCAAAAATTTGAACCTCACAAATTTAAAAACTCTTGAGGAACACTTTAGTAATGGGTATAAAAGAACCTGACATTTATTTGCACATTACCTAATGTTTCATCATTACTTGCTTCTGCCTCCTGTACTGCACTGGGAAGAAATTTTGCTGCTGGGTGTCTCCAAACACAGACTAGTTATCGCTACTCAGCTTGCGTTACTTCTCAGGTTGCCACAGGGAAATTCACCGGACGACTGTGCTCAGCGTCTGTGTGGAGTATATCAGCACTGCACCGGTGGACCCCCGTAGACAAGGATTGTGATACATTCAATCAGCACCAAAGAGCATTCAGCTAATATTGCAAGTGACCAGTTCTGAAACCCAACCTAATTTTACGGTATGCTGTCCGTTCCCCTCCCACATCCCGTAAATATCTAGCATACAGAGAGTATGCTGTGCCACTGTTTTATCCAGCACATTTATGGGCTATAGAAAGCAAAAGGGCAAAGAGGATAAGTAGGGGCAGGAAATTTTTGTTGCTTTCTATTGACAGAAAGTGGTATTTTGAAACCTGAAAAGTAGTTTTTCCNTAAGTAGGGGCAGGAAATTTTTGTTGCTTTCTATTGACAGAAAGTGGTATTTTGAAACCTGAAAAGTAGTTTTTCCATTTCAATATTTTCATCTAATTAATGTTTTCATCTCTGTGTCTTCTTAAAAGATTTGTAGGCGTTCATAAAAATAAATTAAGGGATGCCATAAAATAACAGTTTCAACAGACGAAAAAGTAATTATTGAGACCAGCTGTTGGTGATGTAGGTACGGTACATTTGTGAAAGTTTACAAACAGTGGACATCATAGTAGAAATGGTATACAAAATACGATACTGTAACCTGCCGTCCCGAACATCATAGCAGAATATTCAAGTGTTCCTTGGCTGAGTCTGTACCTTTTAAAGCAGTGCGTTCATCTCTGAAAACATGCAGGTTTTTAAAAATATTTTTAACTTTTGCATAGCCAGTGAAGTGATGCTCTTTCACCTGGTTATAGTTTTCCTTATATTGCTAACTCAAAGAAACAGTCTGGCATATATAGTGAGATTACATGACTGAATGTTACGTATTGAAAGTATATTTTATCGAATCTTTTTTTTTTTTTTTTTGGCATCTCTGAACATACAAATTTATGTTTATATGCCAAAATTAAATTTCCAGAATTTTATTTTTTTTGCTTAAAAAATGTGTGGTTGACTTATTTTCTAGTTCTGTATTCGAGGTTGTCTAATTTTTGAGTAGTTGTAATTTTGTAGAAGTCCTATATTCTGGTTTTAAATAAATGCGTTATATTCAGATGAAAGAAGTTGTATGTTGTAGTAATACAGTTCTATATTTGAGTATGTGTCCTATATTCGAGGAAACAAGCCTGTTACTCAGGGAAACGAGTCAGACACTCGAGGAAATGAGTCCAACACTCTGTAGGTAGGTAGATAGTTGGGCTTAACGTCTTGTTGTCAGCGAGGTCATTAGAGACGGATCCGATATTCAAGGAAACGAGTCCGACACTCGGTAGGTATGTGTTGGGTGTAACGTCTTGTCGACAGCGAAGGCATTAGAGATGGATCCGACACTTGAGGAAACGAATGTGACGTTCGTGGAAATGAGCCAGACACTCCTGGAAATGAGCCCGACACTTGTGGATTGCTCGGGTCGTGAGCACCCTTGCTCGGGTCGTGAGCACCCTTGCTCGACAGCACTCGTGGAAACAAGTCCGCCATTCGAGGATAAACATTTTTTTGCATGAACAAGTATTTTTTACATTTTCCTCTGAATTTCACAGAATTCGCGAAAATTTTGCAATCACAATATTTTCTGGCCTCTAAAGATAAGAAATGATATGTGGCCATCTAGAAATGTTATTGCGTCTGGCCCTGTGGTTCTCATCAGATACTTTATCCACTCTTCCATCTTGGAGGTAGCAACTGTAGCTGTGGAGCACAACTTTGCCCTGAAGAACTTGATGCCATGTTTTATTGAACAGTATATTGTTGAAATATTGTTTTTCTGGAAAAGTATTGACAGGGGTGGGTGATAAATAGGTAGATTTGTTTGTGTTAATGCATGGCATTCTGTAATGTCGCTTCAAGTTTGAGACTAGTAAGATACTGTTGTGAGATATTTGTTTGTCTACTGGCACTTTCATTGTAAGCTGTTCACAGGAAAGTGAGCACTTTTGAGACCCTAGTTACTTTTTCCTTTCAGCCATTTTTTATCCTTTAACCACCTTTTTAAATAAATACTGCCATGTAAGTAATAAACACAGTGTGTATATTCCACCGCACTTATATGTTATTGTCTAAGTCTAAAATAAAATATATTTATTAACTATTATTCCAAATGGGACAGCTTTCAAAAGTGCTCACTTTACTGTGAATAGCATGTACCATCGTGGAAGAAGACAATTATGTTGGCTTCTCTAGTGCTTTAACTATTATTTTTTTTAAATGCTTTTAGCGGTTTAGTAATAACTGAAATCAAAACTAATTTACAAAATTAAAAAAAATAATTAGAGCTTGTGGTAATTGAATTTGCTGTCCATGGGGAAAACTGTCTGTGAAAACAAAAAAAAATCAATAAAATAATTATTGCTGTTTCATGTTATTTTGACCTGTGTATGTGTTATGTATTTGATGCAGGCAATGCAACCTGTGCAGCATCCGGTGATCATCCTTCCAGGGGCCAGTTTCACAGACCTGTGTGCTCTGGTGACATTCATGTACAGTGGTGAAGTGAACATCTACCAGGAACAGCTCCAGGGACTCCTCAACATGGCTGATGCCATGAAGATACGAGGGCTGGCCGAGGTAAATGGGGTAAGCTTTTTGAAGACTTTCCGAAGCTGTTTTGCAAATACAGTAGAATCCCGATAATTCGTATTGTCAAGGGACTGAATGTTAAATATGAATTATCGAGATATTCAAATTAGCGGGATTACCAATAATCGGGAGCAAAAAAAGAAAAAAATACATAATTACGAGATTAATGCAAATTTGCATTAATATGTAATGATAAACGCATGGCTACATATTATGAATATATATGTACTGTATATATAAATCAATAAAAAACAAATTAAAAATTTACGTTTAAAAAAACCTGTAATTTTCTTTTGTTGCAAGCCTTGGAGACGGGTATTGTCGATGGCTTTGTCAAGCATGTTCAAAGCAGAAAATACTTCATAGCCAACGTCTGATTTAGCTAAGAAATGGCGCACGTTTTTGATGTATTGTTTAGCCATTTTAGGTGTAATTGTCAGCACATCATCTTTGTCATCACCTTCACCTTCAATGTCCTGAGATGGAGCCAACATTTCGTCATCAGTTAGAATCCCCGCTAACGCCAAATGGACAAAATCTACGAACGTTATAGAATTTTCTTCATTTTGAGGAAGACTATTCCAATTCACAGGACATTCTAAGTCTTGTTCAGTAACTGCTGATGAAAGTTCCACCTTCGTGAATCCACAGCACGAAAACCGTTTTTTATTGTGCTTTCGCTAACACTTTGCCACGCCTTGTGAGCAATGTTCATGTCTGAAAATAAGGTGATTTTAGGATCCTCCCCATCCTCGATGCTGTCAAGGAGTTGCATCACTACTTCCTTGCGGTAAAAGGTTTTGAACGTTTTAATTATGCCCTGGTCTAGAGGCTGCAGCTTAGAAGTAGTGTTGGCAGGCAAAAACACAACATTAACATGACTGAGCGGTGGGGTATTGTTGTGGGTCGTACAATTATCCATGAAAAGCAGAATTTTTCGCTGCCTTTTATCCATATCAGCATTCACTGATCGTATCCATTCCTTGAATAATTCGCCCGTCATCCACGTTTTTTTGTTTGCACGATAGGTCATCGGAAAAGTTTTTATGTTTTTAAAACGTCTTGGTTTACCTATCATGAGCGGTCTTAATTTCTCAGATCCATCCATGTTGGCGGCCAACAATATGGTTACACGTTCTTTACTATTTTTTTTCCGCCATGACACTTTTCTTCCTTAAAACACATAATCGGTCGGCGAGACACTTTATAAAATTACCCCGTCTCATCAGCATTAAAAATGTTGTTGGGCTCATAAGAATCGATTATTTCTCCCAATTCGTCTTTCCACTCAGAACAAACGTCGGCCGATACAATCGCACTTTCCCCACTAAGCTTCTTGAATTTTATGCTGTGCCTTTTTTTAAGCCTATCAAACCAACCATCACTTGCACGAAAGTCTTTAATTCCCATTTTTTTTTGCGAAAACGGTTACTTTTTCTCTTAAAATGTTTCCTCCAACTGGTACATTCGAATTCCGTGCTTGCGCAAACCACTTTTTTAAATTCTCTTCTAGTTGTGGATACTCACCAGTCTTAAAGCTCGTTACTTTGCTGTCCGATGTCTGGGAGGCGATCTTGTCCTTGTTCTTCAGAATTGATGTTATTGTGGAAGGAGGAACGTTATCACGTTTGGACACGTCAATTTGTTTATCACTACCGGCACTGCGTTGATGATTTCTTTTTTTTTTCTCTAATGGAAAGACACTTATTAGCTCTTTTCGGAGGCATGGCTAAGACCGAACTGACTAACTTTTCACTCGCCCTGCTCCTTCCTACCCTCTCATAACCGTAGACCGGACAGCAAGGCGCCTCTTTGTTCTGAGATTCACGAACACATCGCCTCACAGCCTACTCGGCGTCATTGCCTGCCCTTCAAACCCTCCTGCGTCCCTCAGTACCCTTCCGGTCTTTTTTACCCTGCCGTAGTTGCATAAATCTAGAGCTGGTGTACAGTCTAGGGTTAAAACATTACGAGTTGACGAGATTTTTAAGTTGTAAATAACAATTATAAGAAGTTTTAATTGAGCCCAAGCACCAAAATAAATACGTATTATCGAGGGGACGGGAATGCATTGTTTATATACGAATTAAAGGGATTTTCTCAATGGACCGGCAAATTTGTACGAATTAGCGGGATATACGAATAATCGGGATGCGAAATATTGGGATTTCACTGTACAAAGAATTTGCAAAGTGAGTGAATGTAAATCTCCCTGGAGCAGCACATTTTAACTTCATATCTGGGAGTGGATAATACGTATACTCAGCTGATATTAGGTTGTTGGTTAAACTGACGATATTATGCACGGTTGTTTCCACTAATTGGGTAGTTTGATACAACCTCTTTCAATAATTATGGTCATTATTTTTTTCCAAAAAATTTGGGGTCCTTTCTCATTGTATTTCTCTGTATTCTCCTGTACTTTTAGGTGTACATATCAGCAGGGCCAGGCACGCGGGATGGGTTTTGGTGGCTAAACTCCTCCAATGGACTTTGAAGATATAAAATAAAACTAAAAAACATTTGAAAATAATTATAAACTGTGCCAATTTCAGTTTTATTATCTTTTCAAAAGTGATGCTATTTGGTTACCCCTTGAGTATTTTTATAACTGGGTTGTACGAGAAAATTATGTTGATTGTGAAACTGAAGGCAAAGTTGATATAACTTTGTCCCTACCAGAGCGACACCTCCCATTTTGAAATCCTGTTCACTGGCCCGTATATCAGTAATTTTTCCCCCCTCCACTTGTTGCCTTCTTTGACTTTCTGTTTTTCTTCATATTTATTGTGTGCTGAAACCATTAAGAACTTCTCATTCTCTCTTCCATTGAGTCAGCTTTCATTTTCTCTCGGATTTCCGTGCTCACACTGTTTTGTGCAACAGGCTAATCGATGTTGCTTGTAATTTACTTGACTCTCATTGTCTGTATCCAAATCTTTGATAAATTAGAATAAAACACCAATAATAAGAATTTTTGCTCTATTTGCCAAATAATTACAAGTACTTATAAATATTAAATACAAATATCACATTAAAATTAATTTTGGTGATGTTCATTACACAAATTGCTCTATCAATGTCACATACACCGCAGCCCACAGTTTGCAAGTTTTGTAATGTATTGATCGAGGTTCACATCCCTAGAAATTTTTCTTCAGCTGACGTAATTAAGGGAGTTTTAAATCTGTCTTGGAATACTATGCTTGTCTTCAACTTAATGTGATTTAACTTTGAGAATAATCTCTCATATTAAGCCTACTTTATTGGTGTGGAAAAATAAGCCTTGAAAACCATCTTCACAACCTGTTATTGCTCACTTGCTAATGTTATATTATTTTGGACAAGCTATGTTATATTCTTACTATTCAGGTGACTGTCACTGTGCATTAGGTAAATCTCGTTGAGAAGCCTATGTGGATTGGATGCTGATGCCTGAGTCATTCACATTTCAAAAAATTAATATTTCATGATAATCATCAGGTAAGTTAACCTGGTCAAGTCACGTTTCAGTATCATTTTGTACATAATTCTGTACTTCCACCATAAATGTTTTCCTCCAGTCTCTGTAAGTGAAAGTTTGCTGTGTCGTTCAGTTTCTTGTTTACATAAGTTCTCTGTTGGCTCATGAATTTGTAGATGTTTAAAGAGTGCATCTACTTCACAGTTCTCATTGTCAAAATAATTATCAGCTTTGAATGATTTCACTGTTGCTAGACCCTTGATTACTACATCTGTTACTTAGCAAAGAATCTAAAGAACTCAGGGTTGCCAGATATTTGGGAAGGGGGAAAACAAAACACATGTTGAAGAAAGTGCATTATTGACCCACCCTAAATTAATGAAGGTCATATGCACACATTAAAAACATATGTATTTGTTTGAATATGCCATAGGTACCTTTTTACCTTTACTGTATACATATTTTTTTAGGATATGCAGTTAATCTTTATATAAAACCTGAACATTATTTTACTGGAACGGACAATAACAGAACACGAAACAGTCAGTTCTGGGTAAAAAAAAGTACATCTGGCAAACCTAAAGGGATGTGGAATAGTTAGACAGAAGAGAAAGTCAAGAGGGGACATAAAATTCCTCATCTCTTGCAGTAACAGGTTGAGAACTAGCAAGAGATATTTCCATTTCCGAAAGAGAGTCTATTTGTAGCCTCATTGTTACCTTTCATTGCGTTAACGACTTCCGTCATGTTTGCCCGTAGGGTTTTCAACAAAAAATTTTCTGAGTGCGCACGTGAGATAAGTCGTGTTCCTTCACTATGCTTTCAAATACAGTATGGCAGATGCAGTGCCATTAATGTATTAATAAAGATATTTGAGAGTGCCATGTAAGGAGAAATAGTGTCTGCAGTCCTTTAAGCTTTCGACTAAAACCAGGTTTAAGCAGTGCACACAACATTGCACAGTTCAAACTGACTTTGAACACACACAACCAAATTTAGACCGAAGACCAGCATCAACTCGAGACATATTTGTGGCTCCATCATAGAACTGGGCTATAATTTCAGATTTGTTAGTATTTAGAGCATTTAAAGATTTTTTGTTATCTCTAGTGCTTCACCACCTGTTGTACTTGCCATTCTCTGAACATTAATAAAAGTCTCATAATACAGGTTATCGTCACAATACCTTGTAATGATGCATATAATTGTGATTGATATGTGCGGGAAATATTTAATTTTTCCATACTTGGGGGGATTTATATAAATTATTCAGTGTTTGGAACTTTTGAGATAGCTAAGAAGCAATTAGTATTCATTTTATATGTTATATTTGATTTTCTAAATTTATAATTTCATTTCAAATCATTTGATAGTAGCAATGATCATTGTAAGGTGATGTAACACTTTTTCTTTTGTTTAATAAGCTAAGGACATGTAGCTGGCTGTTGTAATATTATGCAACATAGGTAGGATGATGAGGGTCGTGCTATACCGACATAATGAGATACATGCCCGTGTTACGAGGGGTGTTCGTGCTATTTTTAGATATGACCGCAACACATGATGCCTCAATTGGGCAGTTTTCGGTGGTGTAACAGAGCTTTCAAAAGATACTTATAGTAGGCACTGCCGTCATCGTACAACAGAACCTGTATGCGCGAGTCGTGTTTGTAACTCGTACTGGCAGTGTCTACGACCTATCTTTCTTTTACGTCATATTTCGGACTAACCAAAAAACTACTAAATTCTTTCTGCCGGTGTGAAAGGTTATTCAGGGTGCTGGGAGAGAATTTGTTTTTTCCCCCATCTTCGTAAATATTTTCGTGATGCGAGTTTTTTCATCTGGAGAATAGTCAATACTCTTATTCTCTTCTCATTAATGCTTGTGTGTTGTGAAAATTTTTTTTTGTGTGCTGCTGCTGTAACTGAACTGCATAGTTTAATAAAACTCAGTTGAACTATATTTCTGGCTCGTCTAATTATTTTATTTTGGCACCTTCATAAACTCAAGTCTCAACGTTCACATCCAGGTGAGTTAGGCAAGTTAGTGTTTGACTTGTGTCATATCTGGCACGTCCTGTAACGTTACAACCTTATGGTGATAACTATCTGCTCATGCCAGGAACAATCTGTAGTTTCATCCATGATAAGGCTAGGCCACATCACACTTTGGAAACATTTTCCTAAGGAATGGGCCGACATGATCTGCAACGCTAAAAGGGATGTTGTGTTCCACCAAAAATCCAGTTAGCAAACACTCCACCTGAATAACCTCATTTTCGACGCTACTTGTGCTGCCAAAGTAAGTGTTATTTTTTTTGTTTCCCTCTTGCTATTTCAAATTACTTGCATTTTTTGCACACTTGATTTTGTTACTGATATCATTTTTGCCCGCCATGAGGAATATTAATATCACAGCAACTGATGCTATAAAACGTGTATTTCTCACCTTTGTCCGATTTCAAATACATGAAAATTGTGCAGAGTACGCTGACCCGAGACACTTGAATGTACTGTTTCTTCTTATCACACATTTTACACTTTTTGTAGCGACAGAGAATGTTGTTCATACACAATCATCTCTTTTCTGTGTGACTACACAACGGAATGTGTGATAAACACAACTACGCACCTAAGCATTATAGTAAAATATTTTACTATAGTATTTCACTTTCACTCAACTGCTACGATTTTCGTTTAACGCAAACCACTATTCCAACCTAAAACCGATAGCAGCACAATAGATAATGTTGATGTTGACCCAACAACACAAAATGTTGATGAGTCTGTGGAAATATATGGTATTATGTACTCTAAATCTAAACTATGGTATTTGTGCCATAAAGTGGGACGTCACAACAATCTTACAAGATATTAAATTTCATTTGAAATGATTGCCTTGCCTTCTCCTTACCTAAACATTCACGATAAAACTATGGTACTGTATTACACGTAGTGAGAAATGTATGGCACTGTTGTGTTAAAGTACGGTACAAATACCATACATAACGGTATTTCCTGCAACGATTGCACATTGATTTTTATGACACGTGACTGACAACACAGATGGCCAGTGTGACAAACTAGAATTTCCGGCCGGCAGAAACGTAAAACGTAAAATTTGTGGCACTCCTGTAAAAACGTAAGAACTGAATTTACCCGTAAAAGTTGACAGGTCTGCAGGAGTAGCATTCATCGAACACTAGCTTGCCTAACTCAGTCAGATCTGAACTGGGTTTTATTATATTATGCAGTTCAGTTACAGCAGAGAGACAAAAAAATCTTCACAACAAACAAGCAGAAAGAGAAAGAAATCGCAGTCTGGTTTATTCTGCAGTTGAAAACACTCTCATCATGAGGATATTTATGAAGACAGGAGAGAAAATAAATTTTCTCCTGGCACCCTGAATGACCCCCCACACTGGTGGAAATAATTGAGTAGTTTGCTGGTTAGTCCAAAATATGATGTAAAGGAAAGATAGGTCGTTGGCGTTGCAGGTGTACGTTACTGTCTCAACTCGTACGTACTGTACTCTTCAAGCATCCATCAACTTGTGCTGTTTTTTCTGCTACTGTGACACGACAAAAGCCATGCCTACCCTAAGTATCTTCTGAAAGCTTTATTGCACCACTGAAAACTGCCCAATCAGGGTGTTTTGTGATGCAGTCGTATCTAAAAAATAGCACAAACATCCCTTGTAACACAGGAGTGCATCTTATCATGTTACCACTGCATGACCTTTGTCATCCTACCTATATTGCATTATTTTACAACAGCCAGTTACGTGTCCTTAGCTTACTAGTTAAAGAAAGATGTGTTGCATCACCTTACGATAATCATTGCTACTGTCAAACAACTTAAAATTAAATTATAAATTTTAAAAATCAAAAATGTCTAAAATATTAACAAAATGCTACCTACTACTGCATCAAGTTCCAAACACAGAATCATTTACTTTATTTACCAAACGTATAGAAAAAATATATATTTCCAGTATGTATAGATTACTATTATTTGCATCATTACACAGTGTGGTGTGTGAAATTGTACTTGAAGAATTTTAGTTGTTACTTACACCAACTTTTATCAGTGCATAGGTTGCGACATTGCAGTAATAAAACAAGCGATAATTGAAGCATCGAATCGAATCACTCAGTCAGGGTAGCAGCATGAGGAAAGTTCCCAAATAAAGGTGCTGTTACAAAAAAAAAAAAAAAGTTGGACATTTTTCTCTGAGATTTATTGCAGTTGATGCAGTTTCATGCACGTTACACAGCAGAGACATGAAACAGTTGTAAAACAATCCAAACAGACTACGAGAACAGCATTGCAGAATCCATTGGTTACAGTTAGTAATTACCCATTCATAGCCACCTTGATCCCGGGTCCATCTGTCATGATGGCCGGTTTACATCTGCGAGGCGACAGTAGGCACCCTCTGCTAACATCGCCCCTGCGCATTACTCCCACCCCTTCATGTTTTATGTCCACTGGCCACTACCAGCGTCCTTATTGCATAGTGTCACCATCATTCCCAAATAAGGGCAATGTGTGGTGCTGCTGTTGTCACGTCTCCGAACATTGCCCAATGAGTGCACCGTACAGCACAAAGCATCTTTCCAGACACTTGTGCAAACCCTGTTGCATTTACTTTCTCACACGAGTCAAATTGCACTAAAAATAATTACCAATCCCATTACAGAACGTACTCAAAAAGAAAGAATACATTGGAACATGTATCATTACTTACCAGTGATTCCTGACTCGACTGGAACTACAACTTTAGGAAAAACAAACCCACAGTAAATACACAAAATTTAACACTGCTAAAATGTCTTAAATACTTAAAAACCAAATATATTCCTTCACAAATAAAAATGAATGTTCCCTTAATGTCTATTATCTGCACCTTTACAAGGTATTGTTGTAATTCTTCAGGTTTTAATTTTAAAACCGTTGTAACGTCGCACCGTCTGGATTGACGTTGGAAGTTACAGCTCGGTTAGCTCAGTCTGTAGAAACATGAAACGTTAAAGATGCCAAACAAATATAAAAATATTCAAGTTTCAGTGTATTTCACTCTGTACTTTTATTTACCATTTCAATGAAACAGTTCACATTTAAGCTTCCGGTATGCAGAGTCACGAACAGCTTCACAGACAAACAAGCAGAGAGCAGCGCCACAATAGTTTAGGTAGTAACCATGTCACTTAACACTCGCATCGCAAGAGAAAATTACAAAAGCAGCGACCTCTCACACCGGCGGAGAAATAAATGAGCAGGATAAAGTTTGCTGGTGTGGGGGTTATTTGCCACGCCCGACGCGGTCTTGGTGAGTGCTGGTTGTCTACTGATTTCTGTATACCGAGCGGTAGGCGCACGGGGTTCTGTCGCCACGTGCCTATCCCCACTCCTCGATCCAGGGTTCCAAAATGTAACCAAATAAGGGCATGGCGTGGGCCGGCATCCCTTCCCCACGCCACGCTGACGAACTGCGTAGCCATCTAAACTGCGTCATCAGTAAAAAATAATCAAACTTTCTAGAATAAAAATTGCTGACTGCAGTTGGAAAGCTTCTATCTATTAATGCTGACATGTAACAAAACTAAGATTCCTGAAACGGCAAACGTATGTCGGATAAACATTCTACCACAGCTTTAATTTTGAATCCCGATAAAATATTATGAAGCCTTAGCAAAACAAAAGAAATTTAACCAAGTATCCCGATAATTAAGATATTGCATCATTACACAGTTTGTTTTGCAAAACAGCTTGGCTACAAACACAATTTTAAATCATTGGTAAGCAAACATGTTTTCAACCATAGAAATATGGGAAAGTGATAACGTGGGCTTAAAAATACCAAGTAAACACATCTGACAGAATGGGAATGGGACAGAAGGTTGGCTGCATGCACTTGGACATGCAGCAAGTTTGGCAACAGTGCTGCAGACAACACACTGGAATTTATAAACACCTAGGAACTTGAAACATTTTTTTAAAAATATACTGTAACTTTGAACCACAGAAAATGTTTGTTTTGGCATAATTTGGAGAACTAATAGCAATACGTGGGCAGATAATAGTAAAATTTTGAAATACACTGCTACTATTCACTGTTTATTTGCTTTATATACACTGGAGAGCCAAAAAAAAACTGGTATAGGCGTGCGTATGCAAATAACAGAGGCATGGAATCAATGCGAGTAACGGGGTGCGGTCAGCAGCGCCTATATAAGACAACAAGCGTCTGGCAAAGTTGGTAGATCGGTTACTACTGCTACAGTGGCAGGTTTTTCAAGATTTAAGTGAGTTTGAACGTGGTGTTATAGTCGGCGCACGAGAGATGGGGCATAGCATCTCCGAGGTAGTGATAAAATTTAGATTTTCGCGTACGATAATTTTACAAGTCTACCGTGAATATCGAGAATCCGATAAAACAACAAATCTTCGACATCGCTGCGGCCGGAAAAAGATTGTGAATGAACGGGACAAATGACGACTGACGAGAATCATTAAACGTGACAGATGTGCAACCCTTTCTCAAATTGGCGCAGATTTCAATGCTGGGGCATTAACAAGTTCTAGTGTGCAAACTATTCAACGGACCATCATTGATATGGTCTTTCAGAGCCGAAGGCCCACTCGTGTACCGTTGTTGAGTGCACGACACAAAGCTTTACGCCTCGCCTGGGCCAGCCAACACCACCAATGGACTGTTGATGACTGGAAACACGTTGCCTGGTCTGACAAGTCTCGTTTCCAATTGTATCGGGCGGATGTACGTGTACGGGTATGGAGACATCCTCATAAATCCATGGACCCTACATGTCAATAGGGGACTGTTCAAGCTGGTGGAGGCTCTGTCATGGTATGGGGCGTGTGCAGTTGGCGTGAAATGGGACACCTGATACGTCTAGACACGATTCTGGCAGGTGACAGATACGTAAGAATCCTGTCCGATCACCTACACCCATTCATGTCCATTGTGCATTCCGACAGACATGGACAATTCCAGCAGGACAATGCGACACCCCACACGTCGAGAGTTGCTACCGAATGGCTCCAGAAACACTCTTCTGACTTTAGACACTTCCATTGGCCACCTAAATCACCAGACATGAACATTATTGAGCATATCTGGAATGCCTTGCAACGTGCTGTTCAGAAGAGATCTCCACCGCCTCGCACTCCTATGGTTTAGTGGACTGCCCTGCAGGATTCATGGTGTGAATTGCCTCCTGCATACCTTCAGACATTAGTCAAGTCTATGCCACGTCGTCTTGCAGCACTTCTGCTTGCTCACGGGGGCCCTACACGATATTAGGCAGGTGTACCAGTTTTTTTTTTGGCTCTTTAGTGTATATATTTAAATGAGAACCATTTTACTTTTTCAGTTACGTTATTAATCTTGCATGAGCATTTTATGAATCTAAGTAGAAAGCATTTGTTCCAAGCATAAAAATTGTTAACTTAAATATTTGCTGTACCCTTTTTGATGTGGTATATTATTACAGTACAATTTGAATAAAAAGGTGTGAAGCCTGTCCAAGAACTTATGATTTTTATCTTGTAAAGTAACAACAAAATGGGTATAAATGTAAACTTTCCCGACTAAACCAGATTATGGAGTACCTACTGTTTGTATAGTCAGTATATTTTTTAATGTTTCTCATTATTTTGTGCAGATGTCTGGAAGGTTCAATAACAATGAACATGTGAGTGTGCCTAAGAAAGACACAATACCTGCAAGTAAGCGAGCCAAAATCACTACCACGACAAATTTTCAAGGCACAAGGCCTGATAATGACAGTGTTACCAATAGCAAGCCACCGCAGACAGAACCTATTGATCTTCACAGCCACTTCTCCAAATCCCCACTGACAGGCAAGTGTCAATAAATATCATTAAAATAAGTATAGTATGATAGCTGTCTTGGGGAAATTGTGGCATTTTGTATTTTAAAGCAGTTTTTTTAAGTGCATTGGCATATATTTAGCTTAAAAACTGTGTAAAATTTAAAAGTCTGTGTATTTCTTCCCTTTAATTAATGTTAGAAAAAGTATTTACCTTAGCTTTTAAAATCAAACGTACTGAAAAGCAGTGGCATTAAAACTTGTAGCTAGGCTCATGGTAGTTAATTGCTCTTGATAATTTCCTTAGAAACTTGCAATACTGCAGCACCGGGGAATGTATAATAGTTTATATATTCTTTATTTAATTTGCTTTCAGTTTTATTTAATTTACTATAAAATATTTTAGTTGATAAAATTATAGAATTTGCTGCTCGAACCATATGCCGTTATAACAAGATTGGAAGAAAAGTAGTAAAAATCTTTGTAATCTTCATTTTTTTCAATGTGCGCTGATATTGATTTTTGATATTCTTGGCTGTTGTAAATCCATAGTGATAACATTACCCACTTGTCTTATTATGGAGATAACTTTCTGTGTCGTCTCATAGGATCTGCATCGTTTTAGGTTCCCTTTCTGTGTCCCTCCATGATTTCATGCATTGAGAGGGCCATCTGTGTTTGTTATTATTGTCTTTAAATTAATTATGTACCCACTCTGTAATTCTCTTATATTGTTTTTCTTTTCTAGAAAATGTATATGGGACTGTAAACAAAAATCTGGGGATAAAACAGAAGCAGAACTTCGCTTAACCATGTTCATTCTTAACAGAATTTTGGTCATTCAGAGGTTACAACTGCAGAACTTGGCACCTTCACGCAACCAGTTCTCTGCTTCATTACCACAGGGCAGCTCGGACATATCTTGAGGATCCCAGTCGTGGATTCATACTTGGGTCAAGCCGGTGCCTTGGTAAAGCAGTGTGCCTTTTGTCGCTCTATGTGGGGCTGCCTCGTATGCTGTTGACCTCCCTTTTTTTCCCACAGAACATAAGCAGAAGTTGGTGATGGAAGAGGGAGGGTGGAAGAGACTTCCAATTTCAAAGCATGACTGGGCATGGTAAGCTACTCATTCACATGCACACGTGCATGCACACACATGCACATGCTGGGGGAATAGGTAGGTAGCCGCTCCTGCCCACAAAAGTCTCTTGTCCACATACCCTTGCACAGGGTCGCAGGGATGTTTCAGGGGCTAAGATGTGATTGTGTTTAATACTAGTCATCCACACCCACCATTCAGTCTCGTAGGGATTGAAGGCAGCCTTCGTGAGGTCAGTTTTGCATGCACAGTTCCTCTACTGCTCCGTAAGTCTCCTCCCAGTGAAGACATTATGCATGGTAGTGCCCAACCACATCTGCAGCAGACCATCGAGCTTTTCCTCCATAGTAAAACTCGATGCAGAATGATACCAAACACAGACTTCTGTCTCAATGCTGACTGACAATGAGTGGTGACTGAACACTGATTTCCTGCACGTGTGTCCATCCCATCTTAAATACACTCCACCAAGGCAGACAAGGGATAAGCAGGAGGGTGTTCGCATACTGGGGAACTGGTGGTCTGTCCGTTTCTCTCCCACAGACGGTGCAACGAACCCTTGCACTCCTGTTGCTCATCTGAGTTGCCACACTGGCACCAACTTGTGGCCACCCGCTGTTGCTCTAAGTGCACCATCAGATTGCCACTTTGCCCTGGTTTGAATCCCAGTTTGGCTTGCTCCTCACGACACGCTTCATGTGAGCCGATATGACTGGAAGGGTTGTTGTCTAAAAGGGCCTATTGCGATCACAAAGAACCACAATACACCAACTTTTTATGCGATTGAGTAAATAATTCACATTGCATTACTGTCATTGTGCCACTCGTGTTGCAATTTAATAAGCTGACGATAGTAGGGTGATGTTACCATCAGCTTCCTTTTCTTGAATATTTCTGTTACAATACCTTGTAACGTCGCAGTCGTCACAATTGGCGACTGGAAATTACAGCTCAATTTGCTCAATCGGTAGGGACATGAAACGTGAAAGGTGCCAAATAATAATAAAATAAAGTCAAGTCTCTGTTTAGTTACTGTAATTGTATTCAATATTCAAAAGAAACAGCTCACACACAAGCTTCAGATATGCAGAGTCCCGAACAGTCAGTTTCACCAGACAAACAAGTAAAAAGCAGCACCACAGTAGTTTACTTATTAATCTCGTCATTCAAACTTGCATCGCAAGAGGAAATTACACACGCAGGAGGGATGTCAGGTCTCTCCTGGCACTTTAGCGACCTCCCGCACTGGCGGAGAAATAATTTAGCAGAATAAAGTTTGCCGGTGTGGGGGATATTTGCCACCTCGACGTGTCCTCTTCGGGAGCTGGTTGTCTACTATTTTTGGGCGGTAGGCACACAGGGTATTTGTCGCCCCGTGCCTACCCCCCACTTCTTGCCCCAGGGTTCCAAAAACGTGACCAAATAAGGACATGGCGTGGGCCGGAATCCCTTTGAAAGCCTATGTGATCCATGTCGCAACCACTCCCCACGCCATGCCAAACTGCATTTTAGTGAAAATGTAATCAAATTTCCAGAACCTTCTAGAAGGAAAAAATGTTTACTGATGTAGGAAAGCTTCTGTCTACAAATGCTAACGCCAACAAAAACTAGGATTTCTGAAAAGGCAAACGTATGACCGATAAACATGCTACCACGGCAATAACTTTGAATCCTGGATAAAATATTACAAAGCCTCGCAAAACAAAAGAAAATTAACCAACTATCCCTTTAATTATTATAACTGCGTCATTACAACCTCCTGTTAATGTATCCTGTTGTTGCTGGCTTTATATTGTTTTAATTTATAGTAAATATGGTTACATAATTTAATGAGTTAAGATTTTTCACTTAATCTGTGTAATTTTTTGATAATACAGAGTTTTAAAATGCAGAAATTGTATATGTTGTAAAACAGAAGTTTTCTAAGAGAATATGCCCTTCTTCCAATCTGCCTCTTCAATAGATCTTTTATTTTAATGTGCTTACATGTAAAATGTCAATGCTAGCAACATATAAATTGACTAATGAGTTGGAAGCAAGCTGATGATTATGTAGTATTTACTGCTTTGTGCAGCAATTATTTTTACTGGGTTATTATTACTCTAAAGAGTTCCTATATTTATTAATACATTTTATTTTACGAGGTCACAAAACAATGGTTGTTAGTGTTAAAAACTAAACTTAGTGATAATGTAGTAATGTATAGGTGTTCAAAATGAAATGCACAATAGAACGATACGACGTGGTAAAGTTTTTTGAAGTTGTGCTAACTTCAGAAAGCTTTTTCACGTCAGAAAGCTTTTTCACGTTGTATCACCCATTTCCAACCTCGCTTTCAACACGTCCTTGATATTAATTCCAAAAGCATACAGAAATATTGCATAATATTGTTGAATTATTTTTTCTAATAATTTGACGAAACGACACGAATTTGAAATATATTTCCAGCCCGTAACATAAGAATTATCAACTTTATAAAATATGCTATCTGTTAATGTTGACTTCTGGAAACCGCTACCAGCCATTTTTGTATTTAATTACTTTATGTAAAATTTGTCTCACAAACTAGTGCACTCTTTTGTCAGATCTGAAAGTAGTCTTGTGTGCAGTTATTTCTGTGGCAAACTGTTTTCTGTTGACATGTGATAGGCAGATTAACAGTCAGCTGAGTGTGTTTATGTAAACATCATCTGTGGTGGGGAGACACTACTGTATTCATGGAAACAGAAACCGGACTGCCTTCAGAACTGTGAAAAAAGTGCACTCATTCGGTAGACAGACTATGTAATTCTCTTGGTACATCTCACAGACACTATGTTTTGCAGCTTCAGTTATGAGTTATTAAGGCATCAGAATTGACAGGGGAAATCACACGTCATAAGAATATTTTGCAATACATTACCACAGAAAACGAGTCTGCCAACATGTTGAAATTGAGTACACTGTTATCAATGTGGACCTGTGTAAATTCTAATCCATCATAACTTTGCGAAACTCTATTAAAGCACTACTTTGTATGCCACCAAAAATAGTATATTTTTTTCCGTGCAGGTTTTGAGATGTACGTAGGAAATGAAGTGAACAAGTCATTGAAGAGATTCAACTCGGAACTAAACTACAGCAGTATGATCCATCACAATGGTGGACCAGAAGTTTATGCAGACAAGAGTAAAAGTAAATGTAACGAAGGTGCAGATGAGCTAAGCAAGGTAAAGATAGAAAGAAGCAGTTCAACGGGTGAACCAAGGATGTCGCCTGAACTGGGAGTGGCCCTAAAGGCCAATGCTCGGCCAGATGAAGATGATGTAGAGGTTGCAGAGAGTAAAGTTGGACAAGGTATGCCTGACCCATTCATACTTTTATTCTGTACGCTTGAGTAGATTTGCAGCACATTCTTTATGTCTATAACTCATCTTGTTATTTATATGAAGTTAATATGATTATTTGAAATGGACTTTATTTAATATTCTTTTCTATAAGTGTATTTTAAAGTTGCATTAAAAAAGTAATCAGTCTGCTACTTAATTAATTTTTTTTTATGTTATGTAGTTATGTGAGAATTTACTTATAAAGGTATAATCACATTCGTAGTATTTTGCTTTTCAATTATTATTAAATTGACAGTATTGAGTTATGTCATTTTGTAGGTAGTGTAAAAATAATATTCAAGTATGACTGTGCTTTAACTTTGTAATTGCCCCATTCTTTATTTTCTTGAATGTAACAAGTCCTAAAACTCTGTAAGGCAGTGGATGATTTTCAAGCAGTTATGCATAATGATATTGTAAAAGAAAGCAAACATAACATTAGTGTGTAAAAGTGCAAAATATTCATAAATTAAAAAAAAAAAATCCCAAAAGGTATGTAATTAAATTTACAACATTTATTTATTAAAACCGTTTCAGTAATAAAATTAAAATGTTTATTGAAACCTTTATACTATGCATTCTGTTGTTATCTGGGCATGTCAGCTCGTCACTCAGGTTTGTTTACATTTACATTTGAAATGGACTTCTTCCAAGATGATAAACTCAGCTTTCCAAGATGATAAACTCAGTTTGCCTGAAAATATGAATAAATTGTACAAGCACAGTAAAACCATGCCGGTGTCACATTAATTTTGCGAATCATCATTTTGTCTTGTACCGAGCGAGGTGGCACAGTGGTTAACTTTCGGACTCACATTTGGGTGGACCGGGGTTTGAATCTCGGTCTCGTCATCCTGATTTCCATTTTCCGTGGTTTCCTGAAATCACTCCAGGTAAATGCTTGGATGGTTCCTTACTACAGACCATGGCTGATTCCTTCTTCATTCCTGCTTCTCTGAGCAACTTGCTCGGCCTCTTTTAATGTCCTGGTGTCAACGAGACATTAAGTCCTACCAACCAACCATTTTGTCTTGCTATAAGTAGAACAGTCAATGGTTTTCATCCAGTTCTGTAGTGTTTCAGAATTATTTTCGCTGTACCATCTTGCTTTTTGTGTATTAGAGTGGTAAGTTCATTTCTGCATTTGTTGTTTTGTTCACTTTTGAAATTATTTGAAAAGTGAATACTCATCTGAAATATTATTGAGAATACCAGTTGCAGTCTTGAAAACGTTTTATTGGAAGTTAAGTAAGCTGTGTAAGGGGACAGGGGGACAAAGGTGTAATGGATACATTTATCATATTCCATGTATGATGTAATTTTTTTCTTTCTAAACAGGCGCATGTAAATGCTCAAATGGTGTTTATATCTCATCGGAGACTTAGGGTTAGGGATGCCGTATTGCTGTGTATCATTTCTGCAAACACCATTTCTAAGGTGAAAGAAGATTCTTGAACCTAACGTGTGAAGCACTGTTTGGAAGAAAAACTGGACAGACTTTTCCGGTTCTGCTATCTAAAGAAAGGCATATACATTTTTTTGAGGGTGTTTGGAGGCTTAATGGATAACAACTACATGTTTATAAGTCTAGGAGGGTTTTCCTCTTGTGGAACAATATATTCCAAGATCCACACAACATTTTTGAGGTTGATTGTGGGTCCCACAGCATTTAATTGTGAACACTCCAGTTCTGTTTTTCAAGTGCTAATATAAATCATCTATATACAAGATGATTATACAATAACAACTATATTCTCTGGCATCCAGGCAAAGCGCCTCGTTACGCTGGCAGCCAATATTTTTCTCCCAAGTTGTGTGTGAGAAAAAGCCACAAGTTCCAAAACAAGTTTTCACAAGAGTCTGTGAGAGGCGATAGTATCTATCAAGGCTGTGTTTTGAAGTAACCATTGGCAGAATACAGATATACTTTGCAGTAACCAAATCCAGCACATTTTTGGCACCTGTTATGCCACATTTCCGAGACAGTTTTTTAAACATGCCTCTGCATCTCTCATGTGAAATCTTTTCACTCGCTGATCAGAAGAAATGTGCAGTGAGGGAGGTGATTGGTACTTCACTGTTGTGTGTCCAAAACAAGGCTACCACAACATTGCTGGTATACTGTGCTAGCCTATGAAATCCACCATCTGACTTGCTGCAGGATATGAAAAACTATCATCACTTACATGTGTGGCAGTAAGTCATTTTTCATATTTCAGTTATCAGTGCTATTACATCAGTCACATGGGAGTTTCAAATGTGTCTAATCAAATAAGAACATTTTAGTTTATAATAATTTCTACAATTACATTTCAGGTTCGTTGCTGTGACTTACCCTGATTAAAAAAGTGATTTGTAGGTCTGACTGCCTTATATTAGCTGTGTGTATAAAGGTAAGGTATATGCGTACTGCATAGGTCTAACGCATATTAGATGAGAAATGGCTAAGAAAAAGCAAAGAAACCTAGAAGAAAATTTAAATTGTAGAGGGGTCTCAGCATAAATGAATGCTCTTAATTTTGCACGTAGTATTTAGCTTTTAATAACAGTGCCTCACTTCCTTTGCAATTTTTTGATCTACTTCTTGGTACTAAATGTTTCCTTCTGATGTCTGTTGCTTTCTGCGACTCTCAGTTTTGCTCATTTATATTAGGGAATATATTGAGGCTTAATTTTTTTGCTTTGTTTGTTTCGATCACTCATTTGGTCTCTGGTCACTAGTTTCAGTTAGAAGTGGTCAGATGTTCAGTTTTAACTGTTTTTTTTTTTTAAACTTCATCAACATTACCAGTTTAGTTCACTGGGGCCCAAAATTTCAAGTCAAGAGTTTGTTTCTTGTCTCTTGATGGTAGTAACACACTACTAAGCATTCTGTTGCACCTAAAATTATTAATTTTTTCTTCCTTTCTTTTTTTGTTAACACAAGACTAATTCAGCAAACTTTTGCCACAAGTTGCATTGGTAAATTGCTTGGAAATCTGCTAGAACTAAGTGTAGAGAGAATGTTTCTATTGTGTATATTACAATTTTTTTTTTTTTTTAATAATTCTGCTATGTTGACATTTTTGTTTATGTAGAGTGATTTCTCATTAATTTATTCTTATTTTGTGAGTGGGAGGTTGAATATACATGTACCAAGTATGAACAAGTATATTTAAAACTAGCCGGTATTTTGAATTCAAATCTCTGCCAGACCTGTGATAGGATTGTTAATTTTTTTTTATGCTACCTTCACCTAATTGGCAATGATGTAACAACCAGAGGGCAGAGTGGGGACCATATACATTGCCCCATCCTAAATCTAGTAATACATTTACACAAGTACTGAAAGAGCGGTACTCGTGGATACACGCACAAAATTCGGACGAACACATTTTCCACACAAATGTGTGGTCGCAACGTTTCGCCGAACGGGCCAGCTTCTTCAGGCGGCGATTGGTGGTACACTGGAGTCTGTTGAGCAGTGGTTGGCAAACAGCGAACTGAGTGGCAAGAAGGTAAACTAGGGTGAGGTGGGAAATTTGAAATGTGGCAGAAGGGTTATCTTATGTTTAAGCCAGGTGTCTGTCTGAATTTGGTGATGTATTGGTGGGCCAGTTACCAGTGTTGCAGTTCTGCACTATTAATAGAAGGGTGCCAGACTGAGTGTAGGACTAAAGGGCACCCAAACCGATTTTGTTTGCGAAGATTGTTGATATTTTGTATAAAATCTCTGATAATTGCTGTAATGTATTTCTGATAGGGTCCACGTACGTATATATTTGCTTCTAGGTTATAGATTTTTTTCTCCATCTCTTGTGCAGCATGTAATTTAGATTTTAGTCGCACCATAATAAAATTTTTAAGAAAAAACAAAAATGTCTTAAGGCTTGCTCCCCCCTCCACCCAGTAAGGGCGTACTTAAAGGTTTGCCTTCTCCTAAATTGCAGACATTGTTTCACCAATGGGGGAAACTGTAACTGAAATGTGGTTTGGCATAATTTATTTTTATTTTTGCTGTCATTACAAAATTTTCATTAAATTTGCTGACAATCAGGAGAATTAACTGGGTAAGGGATTTATGAAAAGTAACCCGACAGAGTTAACTAGGTTTACTCTATCACTAGGAACCAACCAGTTTGTTTTTGAACACTGAAAAGAAATCAGGATTTCGAGATGTTAGAAACTCAAAATAAGCCTTAATATTTAGTGCATTTATTAAATGCTGTGCTAAATGATAATGACAATGAAGAAGAGTTTTTGTTAAATTATTTTACTTTCAAAGAGGATTCGCAACTCAAAAAAAAATACAATGTATTAAGCACTTATNAGAGTTTTTGTTAAATTATTTTACTTTCAAAGAGGATTCGCAACTCAAAAAAAAATACAATGTATTAAGCACTTACACACGTACAGTATCTTTGTATACTCTTGTCTCATATAAGTTGGCCAGATCGGCTACATGGCAACAATGTTGTTTATTTTCATGCTGTCATTATCAGCCGATCCCCTTGTCAATGAACTGTTCNAGAGTTTTTGTTAAATTATTTTACTTTCAAAGAGGATTCGCAACTCAAAAAAAAATACAATGTATTAAGCACTTATACACACGTACAGTATCTTTGTATACTCTTGTCTCATATAAGTTGGCCAGATTCTAACAGTTCTGCGAAAGTAGCGCCATTGTTTACATCTGACTACGTATCCTTCCGCCATCAGCCGATCGGCTACATGGCAACAATGTTGTTTATTTTCATGCTGTCATTATCAGCCGATCCCCTTGTCAATGAACTGTTCGTGGGACGTTTTAAGCAAACTTGCTACTCAGAAATACGTAGCTGCGATTGTAGTAATAGTAATGTGCACATAAATCATTAATCAGTAAATTGTTATGTTAAAGAGCAAAAATATAAATAATTAATTTAAAATTTAGTCACTACAAAAAAAATATAATGCTAAACAAATTTTAAAATATTTTAAACTGACATCTGTCAAAAAAATTTAGTAGGTTATAAAAGTAAAAACATAAAACCTTGCAAAAAATGTAATATGTGCTAACTCTTTTTTATTTGTCCGAGACAATGAATTTGGGATAACATTTGCGAAACAGTAGTTGTAGCTATTATCACATGTTGGACATTATAGCTAATACATTCGAGTTGGAGATATGTGACGTGGAATAACGTTAGAATTGCTTAACATCTATTCACTATTCACGCGTGTCCCACTTTCTTCGGAAACAAGGAAATGGATTTTCGGAGAACAATATGGCATATAATTTACGTAGATGAACGATTACCTGCCGAATAGAAATTACTAGTACTCAAAATCACTGTATACGAAATATACGTTACTTTAAAAATTATGCAGAGCTCGCGAAAAATAAAACTATTGGTATCTGTTCGTCAATTTATATATGTCGCAAGTGGAACTTTTTTTTTGTGGCTGATAATGCTTCAGAAAATATTCGATAGATGGCGCACACATCATGTCAGAGCAAGGTCTGAGCCGCTTATTTTGCTCAATAGTTAGCGTCTTTTTAAAGTTGACTGTTCTATTACTGGCTCGGAAAGACACGAATTTGAAATATATTTCATCAAATTATTTTAAAAAATAATTCAACAATATTACGCAATATTTATGTATGCTTTTGGAATTAATATCAAGCACATAATGAAAGCGGGGTTGGAGAGGGGCGATTAAGACGTGAAAAAGGTTTTGAAATTGCGTTTCATTTGGATATGGATCGTTTTAATGTGTCTTTAATTTTCAACACCTATACATTTCTACTTTAGCACGAAGTTTGGTTTCTAACACTAAAAACCGCTGTTTTATTACCACGTAAAATAAAATGTATTAATTAACCTAGGAACTCTTTCTTATCGTGTATTTTCGGCTGGTCTAATGTGCGTCGGCAGTGCACTCAGAATAGCCAACGTAATATTAACTTTTGTTCGTTCGTGCATCAGCTGATACAGGCTTTTGTAACTGGCACTTTGTTTGTTTCATATACGTCAAGTTGCCATTCACTGACTGTCCTAATCTGGCCAACTTATGTGATATGAAGTATATTCAACGTAAGTCTGTTCATCTAACAAATATAGAATATCGGCTTCCAAGCTGCTCTCAGCGCCACTTTTATGATTGCCTTACTTGTTTGTTTTGGTTGCATTGTTTACATATTTTTTGTGCCATTTCATTTGTGTATTCTGCTAGTCTATTTACCCTGGTGTTGAGCAGGGTTAGCTCGGAGATAATGATCAAGTTATCTCTGTAGATTTTAAGAACATTAGTAAAAATAAGTCACTTACTGAATCAGTAGAATAAAAGTTTTACTCTAACCAGGTTTTAGTAAATGCCTGTAAATTATTGTAGTACTTGGAGTGTCATGATACTTTACAAAACAAGCTCACATTAACTTTAAAAAGACTTAGTGTGATGCTGTAATAGTTTTTATTAATGGCTAACTGGTATAAATTTGGTCACTCATGTTTTACGTGGAGAAATGTTTGATCAGGTCAGCTGTCACCTTTGTCAGAGGACTCAATGGGTGGTATGTGTGGACTCGAAGCCATGGCAGAGCGCATTCAAAACACTGCAGGCTACCTGAAGCTGAGCCCCACTCGTGCGGGCTTGGCAGGAGCTCACAGCAAGCTGTTTGCTACGTGCCTGGTGTGCGGCAAACAGCTGTCGAACCAATACAACTTGCGCGTGCACATGGAGACCCACCAGAATGTGAACTACGCCTGCCGAGTGTGCAGCCACGTGTCCCGCTCGCGGGATGCCCTGCGCAAGCACGTGTCGTACCGTCACCCGGGCGAGGGTGGGGGTACCCCACGTGTCGCCACTCCGAAGAAGGGTAAGGTCGTCGAGCCGGCCACCAGCTTGGTGCAGCCTTGAAGCTGTGTCGTGCTTACGTGTAGTGGTGCTGGTCTCTCTCTCGTGTGTGCATTGTGGTCTGTGCAACTCACATGCATTCGTACAGAGGAAAAAGAAAACAAGAGCTTATATGCTTGTTTCTCCAACTACTTTAAGTACATTTCAAATAGGTTGCAGAATGATGTCATTTCTGCAAACACAGTACTGTTCTTGTACCAAAGTTTTTTAATTTAATAGAGATATGTATTAGTAAATTGTTATAACGGAATGTCCGATTATAGGTAATTGAAGTTGACATAAGCAACTTTTGTAGTTGAAATGAGTTTGCACAGTGATGTACAAAGTTCTATTCATACCAACAGACCAGCACCAGGACACTTGTACAACTATGGTTGAGGAGTGGTTTTTACCATTTTTTTTCTTGGCAGTGGTACTTTGTCTAGAAATTTGAGTCCTGTGTTCGGTGAAGAGTTGTTGGGTTGTTTATTTCCATGTACATATAAATATTACCTAGTCTCCATGATCTCCATTGAATGGAGCAACCATTATTGTTATTCATTCATGTTTTTTGACTCTTAGTGCTTATGGAAAAGGTTATTATTATTATTTCCACACTTTCATGTATGCTGTTTTTTATTGATGGTACAAATTGGTAGCAGCTTGAATGTATTAAGACTGCTAAACTATTTGAGAAATGAAGCCTTGACATTACCAGTTTTATTCACTGACCAAACAAAATTGTGTTAACCAAAAAAATTACGTACATAGTCAAGTAATGGGCATTATTTTAACTATTTAAATTTTGATGTTATTTACACCAAATTAGTACTATTTAAGATGTAGTGTTACATGTTGTATATAGAATATGATATTCTATTTTGATGGCCAGTTTTCTTACATGCTGACTGCTTCAGATTGTATGTGCCTTCGCTGGAAGAACGGTTGCGTAAACATTTTGCCAAAGGCAAAGCAGTTATGCAAGTAAAAATATGTAAATATTCATTGTACGTAGTACAAGCTATATTATTAAACTTACTGGCAGCTGTGTGCCATTAAATTTATCAAATATTAATTATTTAAGTGTTGAGATATATTTATTTTTTATTCCTGTTATCTGTTATGTAATAAGTGCCTTTTGAACTAGTGTAAGGTTACCATTTGTCGATTGCAGCGTGGTAGTTCATTTTTGAATTTAGAATTTTTTTTTTTTCCCCCAAGTAATTTGAAACTAGGAATAAGTCCATCGTGCTACATGAAAGAGACTGCCAAAATTACTTTGGTGTATGAAGTGTAGTTTAGCAAGTGTAATTTTTTCATTTAAGCATCACATCCTTGATATTACTATTGAGTAACTGAATAATGATTTTTAAGAAAGCGAGAGAGAGTAATTTATGGAATGAGTTTGCATGTACTCTTTTACCACAGCTGGTGTGTGTCATAATTACATACTGTAACAGGAGTAGTGTTGCCAGCTGTCCTGTATTGTACGGGATTTCCTGTATCATGGAACTGAAAGAATTAACCCGTATGGACATAGGGTGGGACATCATACATCCCGTTTCTGAATTGTTCCAAAATAACTGAATACTAATACTAAACACAGTGTCTATCCGCGATTACAAGTACGTTTACTCTGGTGCTCTGACCCAATGGCAGAATATTTTATAAGAATATAAAATGACGAATAACTATTTTAAGCCACAAAAACAGGTTAAATATAAACTTTATACATGCAGCTAATTTTTGTTGTATTTGTTCCGAGAAAATGTTAATTTTTGTATACAAGCAACTGATTTTTGTACATTACAATTAACATTTAAAACTGTTTTCAAATAATATTTCCTTGATTATTTCATTGGGATCAGATGATGTGTGTCGAGTTGTCGGAAGTGTCAGTTTGTGAAAATCTGAAGAAGTTGGCAACCCTACAAAGGAATGACTTTTCTCCATAAACTAAAACAAAAAAAAAAAACTAACTAGTCTGGAATAACTTCAAGCTATGGTCTGTGAGTTATAGTATTCAAAGGTTGTCTTCCTTAAAAAGTATTTAAAATTAATGTGGTTGACATTAAAATCACCATCATTGTGTGTGTAATGAAAAGTTACTATTGTGTATTTTTTTTTACATGTAATTCTCAGTCATACAATATGGAGTGTTAGTAAATTTCTTGTTTTTTGTTCCTTTAAACTTCTTATCTTAAATTCTATCAGAATCAATTATCAGATAGTGAATTTTGTTCTTGTAGGTGGTTCGCGATAAAGTGAGCACTCTCGAAATCAACCTTTCTAAATAATAACTGTCCCATAACTGCATACATTTTAGCGTCAGCAATGACTGCAATACTCACAGTAAAGTTGGCTGGCAGCGAATTAGAAGTAGTTCCAGATCTTAACGCCTTACTACACACAATATTATATGTTAACAGCTCTTGAAATTCAGCACTTTCTTTTTATTTTATGCACATAAGAATAAAAATGGTGCAATGCTAACACAGTTTTAGGGTTTTTTTTCCCTGGTGAAATTACATTTGCATCGCTGTAGACATTCTAATTTTAAAAGCTAAAAGTGATTTTCTCATTAGAAAGGTAGGACAAACTTTAGTTTAGTGTAACCCTGCAAAAACAAAATTCACAATACTGACTTTTATGAAACATGCATTTAATGATAAATATCAACATGGAAGTATGCTGTAAAAATTAACCTAAAAGTTTGGATCTGTTTGGTTAGACACCCAGGTTTTATGACATTTATTTTGATATTCGTAACATCATAGCTAAACTAGCCATTTGCTTACACATAGTGAGTGTATACAATTATTAATTTTGGATTTATCTGTGCCTTAAGTCGCACACCGTTATCGGTAGGAATTTTGATATTTTGCAGATAGTGTCATGATTGTAATGTACGCAGTGGGAGAATATTATTTTGTAATATTCTACTTAAGTAAAATAACATGTCATTTTTTTAGTTCTGCCTGTACACGTTATTAAAAATATTTCTCATGTCATTTAAAGACTATTTAACACGTGTTGTTTACCGTATGTGATGAACTAAATATTCAGTATTACCTTGGAGGGTTTCATTGCTATGATACTTAACGACGGGCGGAAATTCAGACCTTGCGCATATTTAACAAGTAATGTTCTAAATAGCGTGGCGTTGATATGAGGGGAAATAACCCACGTGCTCGACTCTTCTGAGACACTAAAGACAGGATAAAGAAAAATAATTTCTAGTTAGTAAAAATACTTATTCAGAATAGTTTTGTGAAGTAATAACCAAACGAAAATCCAAATTCTCTGAATAATTTAACATTTGTGTCAGAAAAAAATTCAACCGTAAAATGTGATTTTTTTTCTTTTTGTTTGAATACATAGATTATCACTCTTGTTTATGTAGTTGTATAAAATGATAAGTATTAAGAATGTTTACATGAACATTTGTGTAAGTATACACTATTTTTAACTATTTTTGGAATACATAAAAATAAAAGCAATTATACCGTATGCAATATGCGATTGTGTCGTGCTTTGTCGTATGGGGCTATCGAGCCCCTGTTCATGGTCCACTCACCCACTGGACATTTTACGCTGAAATATTAAATTTTTAAAATCAAACTGTGCTGAAAATCTTTTTCTAATAATCAATTATTGTAGTAACCTGAAGTCATCACAACTGAATTTGGCAAGTACGTATTGATGCACACATAGTAAATATTTTCCGGTGATAGAGACAAAAATCTACAATAATAACAACATTTTCATTAAAATAACATCATAATATCTTGACTCTGCGAATGAGATATATTTCATTTAAATCTGTTCATTGACACCATAATAGTATGTGCTATGTATCCAGTTTGTTACTTTCATGTCATTCCCATATCCCCAAAAAAAAATATCACCCACTAACTCCGACACGCACGTAAAACCCACAGCTGTCTCCTCGGCATAGCCACATCCTGATTTTTTTGTAGTATTTCTGGTTAAAATTACAACTTAAACAATTGCTGGTTGGCGCAAGCCTAAAAGGCAGTACTTGTACTTTGTGCATGCATGTTTGCGGAGGTTTTTTTTATAAGTTTGAATAAAAAATGCCATGCCTTTTGTTGTTATTGTTATTATCTCTGTCTTCTTTTCTCTTGTGTAGAATCTCATGCTTTTAGCCGTTCCATCTTGATTTGGTTTCATGCAGTCCATCAGTAGTGGGGTAACTGTGTGTATGCTTGAAGTTTTTGGTTGTCATCTTCAGACTTTTGTATATGACACAGCCTCAGACATCAGATTATACATTACCGTTTGACTGGCGCATTAATTTACCTAACTATGCATATTAATTATCTTAATGACGTAATTTTGTTGATTATTTCTGTTGAAGTGAAAGGTGTTTTGTTTCTGAAGTAATTTGGCACAGTGGCTGGTGGAGGTGATAATGTGGTTACATTGTGTGACATGTTGACACACACTGGCTGTTGAAATGGTGCATAGTTCATAGGAGAGAAACAAGTGCAAGTTTTTAGTGATTGAAATGGATGTGGTTCTTTCTGGTATGGTACAGTTATTTGTTCTATAGTTTCAATTTTTATGCTTTCATCAATATTGTTGATGACTTTTGTTAGTTTATTTTGGTATTGTTAGCATAGTTATTGCATTAAAAAATGTCGTTAGTACGTACATTAACAGAGCTGTAGAGATTTTTGGATCACATAAATTATTAAGTCTTCAAGGGAAAAAAAAAAGTGAAATATGTAGAGTGTGCTTAATATTAATTACTGCTGATTTCACAATCAATCAGAAATGAACTGCTGGCTGCTGTATTGATAGTACCTGTCATTTCAGTTTCAGTGAGTGTGTGAAGGTTTTAACACCTTTGAAACACACACACTCGTTGCTGTCAATTTTGAATGGTAAAAGTTGGTCATGTTACTAGCCAAAGAAGTCTTTTTGATATAAAGTGTACTGTTTTTGTACCACTGAACCAATTTATGCCTGCACTGTGACTGTTTACGGTATCTCAGTGACACATACTGAAATAGGTTGAGATAGTGTGTATACCAAAGTTAAACTTTTAATACCAAATAGAACATTAGTACAAATATTTAACTGGACAGAAATCAACAAATATAGCTGTACAAAATGTTGCAAATTCTTACAGTATGCAATGAAATTAACACTGGGAAAGACAAAATTTTTGTTTCTCCCCTAATAATACAGAATAGGGCAGCTGGCCTGTTTAGTGTCGTATAGAAGAAAGAAAACATTCACTGCAAGTTTTATAGCAAGCTTTTTATTTAATACTTAACAGCTTGTAGTTGTGAAATATTTTTAATTGCATGACCTTTAATAACAACAGCTGGAGTAGAAATCCTCACATTATTTCTGCATAATTTTTTGAGGTAGCTTTGCTTAAAATAAGAGATAAGTATGAAATAATAAACTGTAATGAATGTTTATTTCAGGGTATTTTTTTAATACTTTACAGTCATTGAAAACGATGTCTTTGACTGGTTTAAATCAATAGAAATATCATGACTACTAGACTATGTGAAAATATTCCATTGATAAATGTACAAGTTAGTGACTATTAACAGCCCAAACTGCACACGCACTTCAGCCTACCTTAAAGAATACGTAAACAGATTTATAGGTAATAAATATTATGGCATTTTTTTATAATTTTTTCACAAAGTTTTTATATATATAGGGAAATGATGGTTCTTGTAACAGATGTGCACATATTCAAAACATATATGTAACATGAAACATATTTTTAAACAGAATTATAAACAAACTTGCCTTTCACAAGTTTTAGCCACCCATCTTATAGTTTAACATGCATCTGTCTTACATTTGCAGTGATCCTCTTTCCATTGGCTGCAATGTGAGTCATGATCAGTAAGTCAGCGATGTTGCAGCAGCACTGTGCTATTTAATTGTGATTGGGCATGTGTCACGCTTAATATAAAGGAAAATACATCACTGTTGTAAATACATACATTGTGTTGCTCTGCCATAAAGATTTCTATTTCACCTGTTCATATTGAAAGGTTTATTTTATTAGTTTAGGTGTCTGTGTGCACTAAAGAATCTGTATTCTTATATGATACAGTTTCTTTTTATTTTGCATGTACCGCATGCTTTAAATTTGTAGTGTTTACGTATTTAGATTTTGTTTCGTAGAGTTAATTTAGTTAGTTATTATGGGCATTACATATCATTTTGTGTTGAAACATATTTGTCAAGTGAGGCTGATATTCAGTCATGTTACAGAATTAGTTTGAATATTTTCTCTCTGCGTTCGTTTGCTGTGTAGATTTATTTTGTGGCTCCCTCTGTTGATTGTTGAACATATTTACTGTACAATGGTGGGTGGGAACTTTTAGCTTGATGTGAATGTAGTTTTTGTAACGAGTATGTTTTTTTTAGTATGTGTTAGAAGCAATGGTGATAACTGGGTATATATGCTTGTGTTTTACTTTGGCTGTAAAGGTTGGTTCACACTATTGGTTAAACTTGTAGTTGCCCTACTGAAAGCAACTCGGGGCTGAGTGTACCTAGTCTTAATTTTATTAACTGCTGTACATATTTTTAAATAAGCGAATGTTTTGTTATTTTCTTCCCTGTGGAAACATTTATTGAGTTTTCTCCTCGACCATCCCCTCTCTCCCACCCAATCCTGCCGCAAATCCCCCAAGTGCATGAGTTTGGTTTGAGGATATTGTGTGAAGTTTGACTTTTTTTTGTTAATTTTCATTACCGGTAGTCACTATGTACCTAAATATTTTGCACTCACCTAATTTGCTACCTACTGTTTATTGTGTGGTGTTCAGTGTGTGTTCAAATACTGTAACACAATTGAAAAAAAAAAAAAGACTATAGCTACTTATGTACTACTTTCACATTTTCTAAATTTGTCTACTTTCGCATCTGTTATTTAAAAAAAAAAATTTCACTAAGTTAGTTTAAACACGTGTGATATAGGTAGCTTGTTTGGCCTCTAATATTTGTGGTACTTTTATTTTACACTTACGTAGTGAAAAATGTCTGCTATGCAGTGTAACTTGTATGCCATTGTATAAAAAAAGTGACAATTACAAATGCATCACGACATGTGGTTTAAAATGCAGGTCCTTTCGTATTCTGCTTTAGTTGTCATTCATTTCTTGTTTTTCATATTTGCAGGTCTTATTTTGGGAGGGGGGAAACTTGAGTAATTTTCCTCTAATTACAAATTTAATTATCATTTGTAGCTTATTTTTTTAAAAAAAGTTAATTGTGGTTACAGATTATTTGAAAATACTACAATGTGTACCAAACATTAAAAAATTAATTGTTAAAATACAACTGTAATATATAATTGTAGTTATTGAATTTGTTGTGTTATTGTATTGATGTACAAGATAGCTGTATTTTGGATGTGCAGTATTTAAAATACGGTATGTATCACCAGTTTGCTCAATGTAAATATCACTTTCGTTTTGTTTGCTTGAATCTTTACGAGAGCTCCTCATCACAGGGAAGTACTGTGTTGCAAATGGAAGTTTTGTAATCAGTGTCTGAGAAATTGTCATTTCAAAGTCATAAATATACTGTTATTTTACAGCTGAAAGACTGGAATTTCAATATTGATAGCTATACTGGTCATAGGAAGAACATTATGGTTCTGTTGTTGGTCATATAGTTTGTGGTTAATAAATCTATCTGAACAGTCCTACGTAGCTTTGTTTGAAATAATGGTTGGAATGGAATGTACTTCATTTTGTATGTAGTAAGCCAAGTATTTAGTCATGGAAATCTTCTCCATTCAAAATTATGGCATCATTGAAAATCTCTGAATTGTGTCGGAAAACTGGAAACTACTGTTGCATTAAGGTTTCATCTCAATTTGTGCACAACACGACAGTGATACTTATGGCTAAATGGCTAAGTAATTAATGTTTTCAACGATGCACTCTCACGTTTAACACTTTCCATACCTGTAACCTGTGCCGAGTATTTAGTGCTTACCGCAGTATATGCTAACAGAGCCACACTAACTACAGTGGAACCTCTATGTATTGAAAGTCTGCATCCGTGGAACATATTCTGTGGTCCCATTTTTTATTTATCTGCATTTCAAGACCACATTCATTGAAAATCCACATGTTTTGAAATTTTTTTTGTTAAGTCCCCTGAGAAACGATGAATAGAGAATCCACTGTAATGGCGCTGTGCCCGGCCTGTTGGCTTGCTTCCTGTAGTATAGTAGTTTATTCAAAGGGGCAGAAAGCAGTTTGATATTAACTTAGTAATAGTGTAATGAGCAGGTCAAAAATGCAATGTCAACTTTCTTCTGGTAGTGTGTTTTATTTCCCCACTTGTCCTGGGTTTTATCCATCTACTGTACAACTTAATAGTGTTGCCGGAAATCATTTTTATTGTGCCGGCAGTTACACTGACGTGGTGCAATTCTGTTTGTTAGTTTGTGTGTTTTGCAGCTTGCCCATGCTGCAATTCCACGACGTGACACGCTCCTGTCATTCCACTGGCAGCAGAAACTCTAGAGTAGAAATCTATTCGTGTAGTTACCAGAATCTGCGAAGCAGGAAATAACAACTTGGCAATTTTGTGATTATCATTATAGAAATACAGATTAATATTTTGTGTGTCGACAGGTGGGCTACAGTTGTGTTGGAGACATTTTAAGCTAGGTTATCGAACCTAAGGATACAAATGTCAGCTCTTTGTTGGTTGTAGTGAAGTTCAGTAGAAATTTAATAACACGTTTCGTGTAACATGATCTGTAGTGTAGCATTGGAATGTACATATAACAGTGTGCTTTCGATATGGAGTTATTTCTACTCTCCGGAAATTAAAATTTTACAATTCCTTAGGTATTAAATTGGAAAATGGGGAAGTGAAGCTGTATCTACAGAATTTTAGAAGTGTCTTAAGTTTCACGCAATTATGCCATTTTATGTTTGTTTGAGAAATGACTATCACAACTACATGACAACACATAAATAGGAACTGACTGAAAACAGTAAGTAGGTTTTATGTAAATTTGTTTGTAATTGATTTTTTAAACATAATGTATATTGCAAATGTCAAGCAGTTTTCATGTGGGCTTTACCCACAGTCACCCCGGTGTTGTAGGGATTTAAAACTACGAATTCCTCCTCATTTGATTTGCTTGGTTCTTGACAACATCCAAAACGTTGGTGAAGTTATGATGTATCATATTTAAAGAAGGGCTATGCTTTTGTATATGACGTGCACTGTTTCATGACTGATTGAACAACTTTTTGAAATTCATTTACCTTGCATTCATTCCTTTCAGTTGCTTTATATATTTGATGCAAATTTTGTGTGTACATATATGTAAATATTTCAAGTTTTCGCTAGTACAAATATATTGTGAAATATTTACTGAGTTTTGAACATGTTAGATTTCAGGTTCTGTCTTGCTTCTCATGTCTTGCCATAGCCGTTGTCATAGTTCGTAAAGTGAAGCAAACCTTTGAAAACTGTGTATTGAAACTTTGTACTATCAGTATTTCTCATTTTCTCTCATTTTATGCAGGTGACTATAAAAAAATATTATTTTATGATTATGTACCTAATTGAAAGTTACCTATAATTGGTGGTGAGTTAATTTTTTTTTGCTACTATTAGTAAAGGTTTTTTTTTTTCCTTAAACTGTTTTTCTGATGGTTTTTTTTAGTGTGTTTTTATTTTCGTGATGCCTTGTGAGGTAGTTTACCTTTCAATCTGCAAAGTGCAGAACATAAGAAGGCTCTATTGAGGAAGCTAGGATTTAGTAGCACATGGTTAAGTCAAGTTTTGCAAGAGAACGCAACAGGTGTTTTGTGCTAAATTATTAATACATCACCTTTTATAACATCCCTGTGGTTTACATTCCAGTTTCCATCAGTTAAGTTACAAATGAACAGTTCACTTTTAAAACCAGGTTTTATAGGGTAATTTTTGTTAGTGTGTGAAATGTTACTGTAATTCCCAGGTTTCTCAGTAGTATTGCACTTTTAAGTTCAGAAATATGTGATATCAGTTGTAGCACAGTTCTGCGATTTCTGTTAGTATTCTGCTAGGTGTGTGTGTTCAGCCTTTAAATGATGCCATAGTTTGTATGGGTGAGATAAATAAATATGTTATGCATATGCAAAACTACAAAGAAAAGAATCACAATAGAATGTGAACTTGATGTTTAGTTTAGACTTATATTTTGGAAGCCACTGAGAAGCTAATTTCTCTTTTGTAAACCAAAGACAAATGCCAGAACTCAGTTTTTTGTTTGTAGTGTCTCTTAGATTAGATGGCAGTAGTTGGGTATTGTTTATACACATAGTCGTGAATCATTACTTTTTATTAAAGGCCAGTAATACTGTGATGTGAAGATGTAACATTATGTGAAACATATTGTTATATTTATATTTATGTGAGATTTTTCATGTTATTTTTTGGGAATTTCAGACTATCTGGGTATTAGATGTAGGTAAATATATTACTGTAGTTGTGATGTGATAAATGTTCTTGTTGCCTTTGAAATGACATAATTTTCAGGTAACGGCTATTCTGACATACATGAATTATTCAGATATGACATTTGAATAATTGCGTGCGTTCAGTTTAAGACTACAGCATTAGGTGCTGAAGCAGTTTTTTTTTTGTCACCATTAAACTGTTTTCTGTGTTCGTAATTTTTCCTATTTGCAGGTAAAAGGCTGTTAAATTTTTTGCACAAAACTACATCACTTTGTTTTTTACAGGTTTTTTTTTAATGGGTTGATCATATATGACTAGTTTCCAGAGATGAATCACACGGGTCGCCAGTAAAGTTCCATGCTATAATTTATTAATGTAGAGAAATATACAGTTTGTGTATTACGGAATGATTTGAGGGAGACTGGAAATAATACTTGTCTATGAAATAGCAAATATATATTTTTTTAAATTTTATTTGCAGCATACATTTAAATTTATGTTGGTTTGCAGCATTTCAGTGTATCAGATATGGGCATAATAAGAGGAAGATGAAAAAAAAAAAATTGTTTGCCATATATAAGTGTGCATCATATACACATTTTTTCCTAGAATTGTTTGCTCAAAAAATTAGGTTCGTTTTGTAAAGATTCTGCTTAGAACTATAATATCTATGTGAATTGTTTTGCTTTAGCGTTGGAATAATTAACAAAAAAAATTCCTAAGTGTTATTTAATGGTCTAACCTGTACAAATTTTGCAAAAACGTGTAAAAAAAAAACCTGGCTGTGTATATGAAGGCCCAACATTGTGTCGGTCACCCTTGCACTGCGTAGCAGTAACGTCAACATGTAGGACATAAGGTGGGTTGGATTGCCAGCTCACTAGTGGTCTTCAACGCATGTCTTCTGGGAAAGAAATTCCAGCATGGATTTTCTCTTTTACGTCACATGGAGCTGTCTGTACCACATTCTCTTGTTGGTACAAGATGTATGCGAGTAAAGTATTCCAGTAGCACCTGCCGTGGTCGTGTGTATAGCAAGTACATTTCCTTGGAATTTCATACATGCTGCAGAGCAGTTAGTTTTTATAGAAAACTGTAGTCAAGTTTGCAGTGGATTCGTCAACTGGAAAATCACAGAGAGGTTGTTACATGAGTGCAGTTTTTTCATCCCAAAAGTCTGAAATAAGGTACTGTCATTTTGTTTGCTTGCAGGGCCTACATATACATAAATACGCTAATACTGGTAGTGGATATCTTCTGCTTAACGTCTGACACACTTGGGAGGCAGCGTTTGTACATACCAATTGAAATCAAGCTTTGCATTGAAACTGTGAGTGCTGCCATGTCTGAGAGGTCAATATAACCGATTGAGTCAGTTTGTAGATACAGAGAGCTCCCACCTTATTCTCAGTCACCAAAGTGTTTAGCATTCCCTACACATAATTATTTGAACGGACTGAAAATACTAAATGTCCAAAAATGGAACTTTGCTGTGTGTGTGTGTAACTGCTGTAATCAAACAAGTTTATTTTTTGTCGCATTAAATTTAACTGCCTGTTGTGCTACTTCCATGTGTGCTGTGTAAAATCCTCTTTCTCTTACACTTTTTTTAATGTCTTGTGTTTGGTGACAAGTTGATTGGGTTTCACTATTTTTTCTTGTGAGCCGAGCACATTTTGTTTACCCATTGTGTTGATGGAATGTTGAAATTGCTTGTTACTGAAGAGAGAAGAGTAAGGTCATGTGCCAGCGGTAATAGTTTCTTGAACAGTTGGAGTTTAAATGCTAGTTAAGATATCTCAGCATAGGGAAAATATTTTTGATAAAGTGCTGATGATCGTAGTATTTCTTTGCAGTTTGTGTGTGTGCGCATGCACATGAGTGTATGTAGAATTTTTTTTTATAAAATTTATATTATGGTAATTATTATTTAAGTAATTGGACTTTTAAATGTGTGTGTGGGTTTTTTTTTTATTTTAAAGGAGGTGCCTTTACAGTCATGTGAATACATTTAGGTCTCAGTATCTTTATCAAGCATAATTTTCCTACATTTTCTAATGTAACTGTGATAAATTACCTTATAATTTTGAGACAATTATGTTGGTGGACTTCTCTGTGCCTGGGATTTTTACACCCAAGTATTAACATTATAAAACAAAGCAGTGGCAGTACTTTTGTAATAGAGTCTGTGCCAGAGCTGTAAGTAATCTTTGTGTGTGCAGGTGTCTTTTACTTGGCAGGTAGAATTGTTGAGCTAACCAAAAATATTAATTAGTGTGTGTGGTGGTGTGATCCAGCACCTGTGAAAGGTAACATGTTTCCTGTAATGCGAGTGTGGCATATTACGAAACTCCTGCCAAGTGCGATAACCACATGCGACAGACATTTACCATGCTGTGCTGTGCCTTAGTCTCGAGTAGATCATTTGGCTTGCGGAAAAGAAAGAATTCAAATAAACTGGTAAAAATATTACTTTGTAATTTATTTTTTTAATGTACACCATGCTCTCCCAAAAATATTAAGTGAATGTATGTTTTGTGTAGTACCTATTTATTTCAACATTGAAATCTCAAAATTTGTCACCTTTAGGTTACATCCCAACTTTTAATGTTGAATTCGGTATAATTAAAGCTGTGATTATGCAGGTAAATACAGTAATTTTTCCACAATTGTGAGTGGAAACACCATGCATAAAACATGTTAAAAGCCAGTAACCAAAGAAAATTTTTTTTGTGTTCCTGCCAAAATTTCTGTATAAATAATTTCACAAGTTGCCAGGGACATGCGTATTTGAATTCATGAGGGATAGAGATAATAAAAAATAAAACAACTAAATGTGGTGATAAACTCACTATGCTCTGTGAGTGCAATATTTAAAGGCAATTCTAATTGCCATCTTCATATTGGTTAGTCACTTAATTCACACGTATTATTACCAAATATTCAATGAAACTGTCCTTTGCCATTATTCCAAATGTCTCTGGCCATTGTACAGATGTTCAGTCATCTTTCTGCACACGAGCATCTTTTTGTCTTCTCTCTTCGCATGCAGTGTTCGGCTTTGTGATGTCCTTTTCTTCTTGGATTTCGAATACGGATTGCGATTGGAATCGACTGCATAGTCTACTGACAACTGTTTACATTATTTTTATTTACAGTTTTAGATTTTGGTTTGGCACATTTTGTTAATTGAGGACTCATTTAGATTTTTTAACTTTGGATTTTGATTTGAAGATATGATACGAGTGCAAGCCAGCATATTACGTCAATAATAATGGCATGCCAGCACCGCCTGTTTCTACTGCAACCCGCCTCGCTTCTCTCCCACACGTGTCACAGTGGCCCTCACATCAGCTCTGTGCACGCATATCGGCTTACTACATTTACTGCTACAGGTCGTCTGTGTTGGATAAATAAAGTTATGATCGTGGTGTAGTATACAGATAAATGTTTTCTTATTTATTTAATTTTACTATGAAAGTTCTTCACACCTGCTAAAAATGTGGGTTGGTAAAAAAAATTTATCCATAGTGGCACATGGCACACTGTTATATGTTTTTGTGACGGTAAGTGGAGGTGCACGGCTGTATGGGATGAATATTATTATGCGGAAGACTTATACTTTTTGAAATAAATTTGTATTTCATTAATAAATTGTATAATTTTCAGTGGTGCATAATGTTTACAATTTTTTTTTCTTGCCAATGTGAGATGGTTTATGGTCTTGTGATAATATAGTTTTATCCAGAAGACTCCTTCCTATTGAAATAAATTAAATATTTTTAATAAATCTTTTAATTTTTCTACAAAAAGTTTTTGCCCTTGTTTAGACATTTTTCTTGCGTGATACCATTTAATTTGCATATCTGCCTAGTGAATTACGTTAATATTTAATATAAATAAAATTGTTCTTATGCACCACAGATAATGAAACACGGTCTTAACATGAAAAAAATGTGTTTTCATAACAACGTGCTGCTGTTGGGGCGTTAAAATAAGTAATTTTGAATGTAAAAAATCCAGCAAAATGGCATACATTTTTAAGGAACTAGGGATGTCAGATTCCTTTCCATTATGAGAATCTAGTGTGACTACCTCAATCCTTATGAGTTATTATCAAATTATGTTAGGTTTAACTATAGTGCATTACAAGTCGCGGCTTTTAAAGGTTCTAATTCGTAGCATTTTCTATTATAGCTGATACACATCTAATGTAAACGTACTGCTATGGTCTACGTGAAGTTTAACATGGTTAGCATTTTCATTCATCTGCATGTGTGGAAATGTTTGTGTCAGTCCCCTGATGAACAAGCGATAAGAGGTTCCACTGTATTGACAAGATTACTACAACTGCATAGATGTGTGTGATATGCCAGTGTTTCTCAAACTATAGTCTGTAGCAGGTTGTCCATGAATTTTCTCTCAGTTTGCACATATTTGAGATGCCTGTTTGTAACGTGGTACATTTTTTCCTGTTTAATGCTGTGGTCAATCATTTGCACAATTTTTTTTGTGCTTAAAAATATAATAAGATACAGTGGATTTTTATTCATTGTTTTAACTTCTAGTTTTAAAATTAATATTTGTATATTTTCGTACGTGCGTGGAAGAAGTGCAGAGAGATGTAGGTTGTACATATTTAGACTGACAGTCTGTTATACCTAGTGTACATGACATGATACAGAAAAGTTTGACACACACTGAGATATAAATATATACACACGAAAAAAAACTTTGCCTCATCTACATGTCACCCCAGGCAAGGTTTGAACCATGAACGACTTGCTACCAGAGCCTACCAGTACGCCCCAAGGCAAGGGGCAACCACGGACATGGCAGCCAAGATCGTTTTTGCCTTTATCTCAGACTCGTCAGAAGGGCCCCCCCCCCCCCCCCCCCCCCNCCGCTGCACCTGAACTCGCGCATCCGACACAACCTCGCATAGCAGGGAACCCTGCTTCCACCACCACCCAAGAGATGGCACCAGAGTATGGCTTCGCCTACAGAGGGAGGAGCTACCTCCGCTACCACCAAGAGCAGGTGGATATATGTCCCTGCACCGCTGCAGTACAGCAGTTCATTCTCCACAGCTTGCTCCACCACCTCGTGTGTTGGAGCTCTCTGCAGACACAGCACCACTACCTACCAGACACCTTCGAGACTTTCACCAGCAACCCCTGAAGAAGTCTTCATCCCCTTTAACACTCACTACCCTTCTGGTAGTGACATCAGAGTCCCTTCTGGACAATATCGCGTTAGTCAGATAGTATTGTAGGTACCTAACTGCATCTGCTCTTCGCTAGTTTAGACTCCAGTCCCATTCACCTGGATGTATCGTAGTCTACTTCTGTTACTGTTTCTTGTAGGTTAGGAGTTAGTATGGGCCATTGTGTGTCTTCCTCGCTAGAATAAACACGGCTTTCTATCTAACCTCCGAGTACTTTCTAGTGTGACTGACTTTTGACCCCAGTAGACATTAACCCACCAGAGAAAAGCAGGAGACAGCATCATTACAACCCATTTGCCGAACCTAGAGTGTAGGACTGCGGGTTCCCTTAACCGGGTGCATGTACGTCTCAAACAGACCCGTTAAACGGCCACCTATACTGTGGAACAGGTACACCAAGGTACCTGGCGCACACACACGCGGTAGGGTCACCACCACCACTAGGAACTCCAGCCAGCCCAGACAATTCACTCCATCCACCATGCTGCCATTGTCGCCAGAAGGAGTGATAAGACTGATTCTGGAAGTCTGAACCCTGTTGGTCCACACCCACATCACTGTCAGACATCCAGGGTAACCCACCGCTCTAACCACTGCGTTGTTTGGTCGCCGGTTGGAGTATTTGTGTACGACTCTGGTTGGCTTGGCCACCACTGGTTTTACACCTAGCTATGGATCCTAGTCGCCTTCTCTTCCTTTGCGTGGCCGAAATTAGTACCTTCCTTTATGCTGTAATGACGCAGTATTCTTAATTTTCAGGACTGGGACACGTGTTTCATTTTTGTTCATTTTTCTTTAGCTTTGGTAAGCTTCATAATATTTTTATCGGGTTTCAAAATTAAAGCAGTGGTGGTTTGTTTATCTGGCATACGTGTGCTATTTTACGTTTATCAGGCATCTGTTTACCGTTTCGTTTTGAACGTCTTAGTTTTCAGTTTTAGTAGCGTAACATTAGACAAGCTTTATACGAGAAGTTCGTTTATCTGTATGTTGACAGCGCAGTTTTAGTTGTACAACGCAGTTTTGATAACAAAGGAAGAGCATGCATGGTCAGGCCCTCATCTCGGGAGAGGGATAGGCACAAATAAACATGTGCCTGTCGCCCTTCAAGCAGTGGATTAAGTCACTTCAGGTCAGTCGGGGGCAAGAGCACTTGGAAGCCAGTTGTCTCAAATTGCTTGTTTGAAGTTGTCTGCTCGCCTAGGCTGCTTCGGGCGTGACGCTAACCCCCATATCGGCAAACTAGAACTTACGAGATTAGTTCTACGCCGGTGTGGGAGGTCGCTGCATTGATTATTTCTTCGGGCAGTTTTTAAGAAACGTAATACTTCGTAAACGACTGTGGCGCTGTTATGCACGTGTATGTTTATCTGTGAATGGTTCGTACTCTGCATATACGAACTTCGTATGTGAACTGTGTCACGTAAATGATAAGTAAAAGTATGGAACAAAATACACCGGAACTTTACTTTATTTCATAATTAATTGGCGTTCATTGTACAGTCTCTCGTGTTCCTCCGTCTTGAGCTAGTCGAGTGCAAGACTGCAACTTATACCCGGTGTAACTGTAGCGGCCAACGTTACAATGCCATACACCTATATGAGTGGTGCTAAGTGGCGAGCTAGGAAGGCAGCTACTGCCTCCGAATTCAACTTGAGCTGTAACCCAGTGCCGACTGCCTTCTGCAGT
>NQII01001811.1:214169-225212 GCA_002778355.1 Clitarchus hookeri
CATTTCCAAAGAAAATATTCTAGAAAATAATGTCTGTAAGTAGACATGAATGGGCATTCCCTTAGTAATGATAGCTGTAATTATAGAAGGAAATGAGAAGGGACTTAATGACTTACTCTTAATAATTGTATGTTTGGCTGGGTTCTGTATGCTCCAGATGATGATGGTTGTATCAAGGCTGCCGCTGCCCACCAGCAGAGAGTTCGGGGACCACGCCACGCAATTCACACGAGCGTTGTGGAACCCCCATTCTTTGTTGTGGGCAAGCTGCAGGCAATCACAGCAGGACACTTCACTCACTCTCCTCATGTTTAGCTATGGCCTCAGACACTCAAGAAGAAAGGTGCTATCACCACATTATCTGGCATTCTAAAAATCCACGCACATATAGTAAAAAATAATATACTAATCTTTATTTGTAATTTTTTTTTTATAAAATCACTTATTTAGTTACTTTTGTTTACATGAGTACTTTTTGTGAACTATTAGACCTTTAGACATGGCAACTCTGTCTCTGAATACTTTGCATTCATTTATACTGCATACCCAAGTGGCTGAGAAGTTGTCAAATGAATGGCATAAGCTGATACAGTAACTTTAAAATTTAAATCTTAGCTATGCCACAATCACTCTAAAATAATTTTTTAATTTTATGAGAATTTCCTATTTTTGATAATATTCTTTTTTTCCCAAAATAAACATAATTCCACCTAAAATAATAAACACTCGATGAAAAATAACTTGAGACATAAATTAACGATACAATACTCCTACAGTCTGCAGACTACTAGCATCGTTAAGTCTCTGTTCCACTGCAGGGCTGCTGGTGTGAAAAAGACCTCAAGACAAGTGCTTCACCATGCTATTCCAAGAACACCCTTCCTTCGCTGCACTGCATTTTTATGATTACAAATTTAAATTCCCACATCTTATTTAAATGAATTTAATAAAAAAAAAAAAAAAAAAAAAAGCCATTACTTTCTAGGTATACCTATAAGCTATTTTAATTATACATACTGTATAATTTACTGCATGTCATTCCTGGTGTTCAACCATCTGTATTTAAATTTGTGTTAAATTATAACTTCTCATAAAACTTTACAGATACTAGCAACTGTGCACCTGACCTGTTCCTTGTTTATTTTTTCACAAAAGCTGAGAATGAAAATAGCAATAAAATTAGTATGTTCCTTTTCCATTATAATTTTGTTACATGGACAAATTTCTTCGTCTTGCTTGCATGTGCTTATCAAAGCCATTTGTTCATCTCACTGCTGCTGTTGGCAATAGACTCTCAGGTGCCCCAGCTGTCCACATGACCAACACTCCCTCTGTTTGGATGGAGGGCGGCAAAGCTCCGTAGCATGAACTCATGTCTTCCTCCTTCACCACTAATGTCAATTCACAGCATAGGTAATTGTAGAAAAAGCCCCCGACGCTGTTTGCAGCTTACCATGTTAAAGGCTCACAGTTTCTTAAGTCATTTGCAGTCATTCCTGATATGATAGCGATCAAACCCTCCCAGCATTTTTTTAGGCTACAACATGACCATTTGTGGTTGTCATAGGCTCAAGTTTAGGATAGTCAATATTTTACGCCCACAACGAATAACAGACACCTAAAGAGGTCGTAGACTGGACTAATGTGAATACAATACAATAAAACTTGCTTACGATTATGAACTAAAAAATTTGTCATAGGTCATTATTTTTAACAATTCAAATATCTTGTTCTGTAGGTTGTGCCATACCGGAGATGATGTTTAAGTTAATGTTTGCCATTTGGCAGTCTGGAGAAAATTTCATCTTTGTCTGCACACAATAATGGAAAAGTTTGGTCACAACTATACCAGTTGTGGTATAGAATTATTTTGTTTAATTTCATTTAGTGCATAAATTAATATTGCTATGGTTTGTTTACATATTTATTAATGAGAGTTAATATGAATAATCATGAATGTTTGTAAGATTTGGAACTGAAGAAATAAGTCAATATTTTGTATTCTCTCTTCGATAGTCACAGACATACTATTTACAATCTGAATTCAAGGTTTTATTAGCCAGATCTGATTACTGTTCAGGAATTAGTTTTTTTTTTTTTTTTTAATCTCTGTGTTTTTGTTAATTTCTGTACTGAAAGGAAAAGATTATTATATGTTGTCATTTTGGCTGTACATGAAAAGCAGACTTGCTATTTTATCCACAGCCATCGTTAAAATTAATTTTGCTGCACCATCGTATCTGTAGCTAAATATAAATGCAACCAAGAATGTTTACGCCGGAGAGCAGGGCATGAGACCGAAGAGGCCCTAAAAATGCTCAATTATTCTTGGTGCATTCCAAGTCTGATGCTGGCATCAGATTCAGGCAATGGTAATTCTCAGTAGCATTTCTAGCACTTAAGAAAGTCAGTACTATATCTAATAAATGTTATTCATATGATTAAATTGTACCAAGTTTTGTTCCTGCTATATCACCCTTTTCCTGAACGGGCCTCTTCTATAGTAATACGGAGAGGACTTTTTCCCACGCTTACTGCTGATGCTATGTAGGGAACTAAGCAAGCCAAAATAAAAGGACAAGATCCAACCAAATTATATTTCATTCAAAAGTAATTATCTTTGAATCAAGGAACAAATCAGTTCAGATACAACCCCAGTTATAAAAATAAGTATTGCAGATCTAAGAAATATTCACGACTGAACTCACACAAACAATCCAGTCAAACGCATGACACACACAATAAACAAGCTAAGCAAGAACAAGAGGATACCTTAATCGTGAAGTCAACCAAGCTACATCTAGCATACGACCCCACACAAGCTCCACAACCATTACAACAATATGTTCTAACACCACCTGTTCAGGCCACAATGTGCACGCAAGGATATTTTCAAAGACAGGAACAACTTAATCCATTAGCTCCTACATTTAGTAGCCGGTCTACTCAACTCTAGTAGTTGCCTTTACCAAATGGACCTTAAATCACCTTAAATAAACTGAAAGGAGACTATAGTCACAAAAATTCTTCCCAAATTAATGAACAATGTAAAGTGAGTGAGTGACGAGATATGCGAGGTCCTGAGAGCCGATGACTGCGAAGTTAGGAGAGTATGGAGCAGCACTGGAATGGAAGGGTGGGGGAAACGGGAGATCCCAGAGAAAACCAGCAGACAAGCAGCATCGTCCAGTACGATTCCCACATGCAAAAATTCCAGGGGTCACCCCGTCTGGAATCAATCCCGGTCTGCCTTAGTGGCAGGCAAGTAGTGAGGCGAGTAGTCTAACCACTACACCACAGTGGCCTCATTAACAATGTTAAACTTGACAAGAAAATACCAGAAATTTTTAAGGTAGAGATTCTCCAATTACTGAATAAAAGATTGGTAGTTGCTGCAGAATCTAGAAAATGCCATCAAAATTAATTATACTGTACTAAATAAATTCAATTTGGGTGATCTGGTCTTCAAATGCACTAGCCGTGTCAGTTCCTTTTGGGAACATGTCACGAGGAAACTATTTTTAATGTTTGAGGAACTATTTCTTATAATTTATATTGTACAAAAGAACTGCTCTGCTTTGTCAAACGCTTGAGTGAACATCTTTATTTTAAGGTATAAATTGTTGCCGACGTGATATAGTCTATTAGTGGTTTCCTCACACTTTTTGAACTGAACCCACGTATGACATACTTGGCTGTTTCCTAAANATTAGAAAAACCACCCCACGTATGACATACTTGGCTGTTTCCTAAATATGTTATGTATCACAAGCTTTTTATACTTGTGCTAAATAAAAATACTTTATTGTTTATTAAATCAAATTTTACTTCTTATATTTTATTAATAAATCATTATATTTCATTTATAATTAATATGGATAAAAAGAGGGGGAAATAGGTGTGTGCTGGTAATGCCTAGTAAAAAGTAGTTCTTATGCAAAATATTGTTATACTGTGTGTGCATGAATGTGGTGCAAAGTCCTTTTGGTGTAATTTTTCTATACTTGGTTAAGCCTTGTTTGCATGAGGTGGAGGAATATCCTGGAAGTAGAACTTTAGCAGGGCTTCAGAAAATACGGAAGTAACTGAATGGACTATAAGAACACAAAATTATTAACACTTGCTGGGGCTTACGTTCGAAAAGCAAAATATTATTTTAAAACAATACAATGCATTTAATAATCAAGTATAAAACCAAAAAATTTTGTAATACTGATTTACTCGTGTGCTGTATTAATGAATAAATCACCTACTAGTCAGTAAATTTGAGCAAAATAGTTTAAGTTTCTTTCTTGGGTGCGAACAAAAATAACTTTCGTTTGTTTTGCATAAAAAAACCCTTACCACACCAGGAACATAAAAAGTGATTGAACCAAGGCCCATCGCTAATAACAACATGAATACTATAGATTTCACAGTGTTCAGTTACACATCTGCATACAGTCTCCAAAAAGGTACATCTTTAATAAATATTTAAAATGAAATGGTAACTCAACTCTAACTTCTGTGGTGTCTATCACCCTTGAGAGTCACTTTAGACCACATGTCAATGATATAAATGTTTCACCTTATTTTGTCGTGGTGAACCTGCAACTGAAGACTGTCAGTGGAAATGCACCCAGTATAACTGTGTTAGGTGTGCATGTGTGTATGGAATAAATGAAATACAGTAGAATCCCGATAATTCGTATTGTCAAGGGACTGAATGTTAAATATGAATTATCGAGATATTCAAATTAGCGGGATTACCAATAATCGGGAGCAAAAAAAGAAAAAATACATAACAAGATTAATGCAAATTTTCATTAATATGTAATGATAAACGCATGGCTACATATTATGTATTCATGTGTATATATAATTCAATAATTACATCAATAAAAAACACATTAAAAATTTATGTTTAAAAAAAACCTGTAATTTTCTTTTGGTGCAAGCCTTGCAGACGGGTATTGTCGATGGCTTTGTCAAGCATGTTCAAAGCAGAAAATACTTCATCGCCAATGTCTGATTTCGCTAAGAAATGGCGCACGTTGTTGATGTATTGTTTAGCCACTTTCGGTGTAATTGTCGGCACACCATCTTCGTCAACACCTTTACCATCAATGTCCTGAGATGGAGCCACAATTTCGTCATCAGTTAGAATCCCCGCTACCGCTAGGCCATCGTCAAAATGGACGAAATCTTCAAACGTTATAGAATTTTCTTCATTTTGAGGAAGACGATTCCAATTCACAGGGCATTCTAAGTCTTCTTCAGTAACTGCTGATGAAAGTTCCACCTTCGTGAATCCACAAGTACGAAAACAGTTTTTTATTGTACTTTCGCTAACACTTTGCCACGCCTTGTGAGCAATGCTCATGGCTAAAAATAAGGTGATTTTATGATCCTTCCCATCCTCGATGCTGTCAAGGAGTTGCATCACTACTTCCTTGCGGTAAAAGGTTTTGAACGTTTTAATTATGCCCTGGTCTAGAGGCTGCAGCTTAGAAGTAGTGTTGGCAGGCAAAAACACAACATTAACATGAGTGAGCGGTGGGGTATTGTGAGCCGTACAATTATCCATGAAAAGTATAATTTTTCTCTGCCTTTTCTCCATATCAGCATTCACTGATCGTATCCATTCCTTGAATAATTCGCCCGTCATCCACGCTTTTTTGTTTGCACGATAGGTCATCGGAAAAGTTTTTATGTTTTTAAAACATCTTGGTTTGGCTGATTTGCCTATCATGAGCGGTCTCAATTTCTCAGATCCGTCCATGTTGGCGGACAACAATATGGTTACACGTTCTTTACTATTTTTTCCGCCATGACACTTTTCTTCCTTAAAACACATTGATCGGTCGGGGAGACACTTATAAAATAACCCCGTCTCATCGGCATTAAAAATGTTGTTGGGCTCATAAGAATCGATTATTTCTCCCAATTCGTCTTTCCATTCAGAACAAACGTCGGCCGATACACTCGCACTTTCCCCACTAAGCTTCTTAAATTTTATGCTGCACCTTTTTTTAAACCTCCTATCAAACCAACCATCACTTGCACTAAAGTCTTTAATTCCTATTTTTTCTGCGAAAACTTTTGCTTTTTCTCTTAAAATGTTTCCTCCAACTGGTACATTCGAATTCCGTGCTTGCGCAAACCACTTTTTAAAATTCTCTTCTAGTTGTGGATACTCACCAGTCTTAAAACGCTTTACTTTGCTTTTCGATATCTGGGAGGCGATTTTGTCCTTGTTCTTCACAATTGATGTTATTGTGGAAGGAGGAACGTTATAACGTTTGGACACGTCAATTTCACCGGCCACTGCGTTAATGATTTCTTTTTTTTCTCTAATGGAAAGAGACTTACTAGCTCTTTTCGGAGGCATGGCTAAGACCGAACTGACTAACTTTTCACTCGCTCTGCTCCTTCCTACCCTCTCATAACCGTAGATCAGACAGCAAGGCGCCTCTTAGTTTTGGGAATCACAAACACATCGCCTCACAGCCTACTCTGCGTCATTACCTGCCCTTCAAACCCTCCCACGTCCCACAGTACCCTTCCGGTCTTTTTTACCCTGCCTGAATTGCATAAATCTAGAGTTAAAAACATTACAAGTTAACAAGATTTTTAAGTTGGAAATAAGAATTATAAGAAGTTTTAATTGAGCTTGAGCACCAAAATAAATACATATTATCGAGGAGACCGGAATGCATTGTTTTTTTTACGAATTAAAGGGATTTTCTCAAGGGACCGGCAATTTTGCACAAATTAGCGGGATATGCGAATAATCGGGATGAGAAATATCGGAATTTCACTGTACTGCAATTGCAATGGGATATATTTCTGTTTCTGCAAATGTAATTTAGTTTTACTTTATTATGTTTTATATTATCAAGCGTCTGTTATGTTAACCATTCATATCTATCTATATAAAATTACTATTACTTAACGTACAGCAAATGACAGTTTTTAATTTGTATCAAACTGACTTTGGGCACCCTTCGAAACAAATTTCTGGACACGTCCCTGCTGTACACTGCTACAGCGTTATGCATTTCCACGCACTTGTCCCATTGCCGTTTCACAGTCAACACAATCATAGCAACAATCAAAATAAAATAGGCACTTGTTTAATACATATGGCAAAATTTGGTTCAGAATGCATCCACCCACATTCAGCAAACAATATTGCCACACATGGTTGGCAGACTGTGAAGGATGTTACCGTAACTCATACGAAGCTGAATGTGCAAAGCAGCACACCAATTTTGCAGTTAATGTGAAAAACCAACAAGATCTACAAGAACATTGGATGATGGCATAAGTTCTGAAATTTATACTGAAGCAGAATGGTAATGCAAGGTATACATACAGGTATAGTCATACTCTCAAGGACAAGATATCTCAACCACTTGAAATATAATGCTAAGACGATACAGTGGCTGAAATTCAGTATAGTAACGCAGAAATTTTAAGAGTATCAAAATCATCACTGGCACAATCTATGTGAATGCTGTGAGGTTCTGATGCCCCACAACAGCAGATACGCCTCCCAGTGTGTAATAAATATAGTACGTAAAGTTGGTAATGATACTTGTAGCTCTTAATTTTTTTTTATAAAAAGCACCATTCCTTTAACAAATGAACACACAATACACAGTGTCTTGAAAGTTTGTCAGCTCTGTGCATCTTCAAAGACAACGTCCAGATATTCAAGACTTTCTCAGTAGTAAAACCACTTAAATATACTGCTGAATTCTGAATTTCAAAAGAAACCCTAGGGCTATGCAGCCAAATAGAATGGGCAAGTGGGTTGCATTATCAGAAAGTTGTTTGAGGCATATTGCATCAGAAGTGTATGAACAGTTACAAAAATTTCACTGTCAATCTTCCTCTGATGAACATCAAACACCTGTAATTCCAGCACGCGCGCACAAAATTTTTTTTTATATACATATATATGTGTATATATACATATATATATATATATATATATATATAGAGAGAGAGAGAGAGAGAGAGAGAGAGAGAGAGAGATATCTTGTAAAGACTAAAGCAAGTTCAATAGCTATGATGAAAAAACACTGATTGTCATGATTGTCACTGATGACATCATCATGTTTGAGCATCACATCTGTTGCAAAGTTGAAATGCATAAGGGTGTTTCAATTTTTTATGTCCATGAAAGTATGACAATCAAACAAAGGACATGAACAAAATTTCTGCTGCTAAAATTTTCCTAAGCATATGTACTTACTTTCTGAGGTTCCCAAACAAAGAGCAAGCAATGGAAGCAGTACAATAATACACTGTGTTAGTGAAGACCCAAAGCAGGTAACAATGTGAATGGCAGAAAACATCTACAATATAGTGCCAAGCTAGACTAGAAAAACTATCTTTATTTCCTTCATTAACAAAACAATTTTACCACAAACATTAAACTGCCTCTGAGCTTAAGCATTACTTCAAGCTTTGGAAATATTATTGAGAAAAAAAAAAGGCCAAAGCTTTTATGCAGTACAAGCATTTTTAAAATTAAGCATTTATATAATCACTGTCTTCAAATAAAAATAAAAAGCTTTACCAAAATTTTTAACTAATTTATTATATTTTTATTTATTCCTCAGTTTATCTTATATTTTCCAACAATTATAAACGGGAGAAAAATTACTTCAAAAAAATAGAATAACATTCAAAAATCTAAATATAAAATTAATTGCAGTTTTCAAACACACAAATATAGAATTTTCTATCTCAAAATGCACCAGCAGTGTAAATGCAAGTCATTATACCTCTATTTGGGAAAGTACAACTTATTCTACTTTTTTAGTAATAGAGTGGAGAGGTTTGGGAAACTCTTAACAACGAGGTCTGGGGTTAAACAAAGTGGAAATGGAGCAATGCCAAAATACAAGGGCTGGGGAAATGGGAGATCCACCCAGCGACCAGCGGCATCGTCCCGCAAGATACCAACATGCAAAAATCTGGGAGTGACTCTGATGGGAATTGAGCCCAGTTTGCCTTGGTGGGAAACAAAATACTAATGAAAACTTATATACTCGATGCTCTGGCATGGTACACACATTCTGCATCAGATATCAATCAATCCATATTTTCCTTTACTTAACACATTTCTTTCTGCATAGGCCACAGTGAGCAAGAACTTCATAATTTTTATGTTATGGCCATTTCAATGAGGAGTTATGCTACAGTAATATACATCAGGTAACTTATGTGAACTCGACAGATTCAATTATATAAAAAAGTATGGAATAGTTGTTAGATATGTATAAAAAAAAATGGTAATGCAAAATTACAATCAGCAAAATCGAAAATTTGAACATTTTAATATGGCTTTTTATATTATGGTATATCTAACTAGCCTTTTGGAGCAAGCCCAATCATGGCACACACCAACAAAACCTTGTTTTTGATTCTTCACCCCATTTCTGATGGTCAAACACATGCCGACTGTGTCATGATGCACTTAAGCAGTCCTCCCAGTGGTGATGATCAGTACTTTACCCTCTAGAATATGAAGAAACCACTTTCTCTGATGCCGCAATCTAGGGACGTCTAAGAGGATGACAGCAGCAGAGAAAGAGTGGCTCAACTTACCATGTTTGCAGGCAATGTCTGTCACGGTACCCCACAAGGCGCCTTTCAAAAACTGGTTTGAAACGCCACAAATACAGACACTCCAAACTCACCAATCAATATTAAAGACTACCGAGTGTTGCATGGTAGAGGACAGGGCCACAAAGCAGAGAGTAATAGAATATGTGCTATATTTTGTACTAACTCATAACATTTATACAGTACATGTTACAGAACACGCTCCTTGAATGTAAGAAATAAGTTTTATATTGTGCTTGCAACAAAACTGACGTACTGTATCATATTTTGTATTTCGAACCTTCTAAAACAGAATTTCACTAGAATCTCAGACATGACAAAAAGTGTGCAACTATCATCTACAAATGAAAGAAATACAAAAATTAGGAGACACATAAAGCAATAAAACACAGCAAATTAATGAGCTGCATTTTAGATGCTACTTCAAACACTGTAAACAAATTAATTACACAGATTGCATGGACACTCAGCAAACGCCCCTTTCACAACTAAATGTCAATGACAGAAGCATTTCCGTTTTTTTCTGGCTGTTAAAAATACACTGATTTTTCCCTGCTTTTCAGGTTCTCCCTGTCTGCAGCCATCCTGGTAGAATAGTGACTACAATGAAGACACTAAAAAGAGGTGAAGAAAAATGAAACTTCAGAAAAGGAACCCTGCCAGTTCTGAAGATGTGATGCCTACGGAATAGATAGTAATACATGTCCTAAGATGGCTTCAAACATGTACTACTTTAGATAGGCTGCTAACTAATTTATAGGTGCCACTGCTTGGCACTTTCAGGGGCCAGTGGATAAATTGTATCATCCTGGCACGTGGGTCGTATCCAGGGGTTGGGTTTGACTGGTACCTTGGTTGTTGGAGGTGTAAAAAGTGGGGTTGAGGGCGCTAGTGGCTTGGCTACGGACTGGCGGCGTTCCCACTTCATCTGTACTCTCAAGGATTGTCACACTACGTATTTTTGTGCGTTTGATTGAGGACACCTAAAGTTGTCTTCCCTTCCCAGATATTGTCGCATGGGGGAAAACCACAAGGCAGGTGTAGTTGGTTGGATGGTGGGTGAAGAGATTTGAGGTAAGCCATGAGGGTTCAGAAAAACTTGCTGCCATTGCTGTTGGGCTTGGAGAAGGAGTAGTGAGTGAGCGAAGAGATTTGGGCAGCTATTAACATCGAGGTCTTGAGAGCTGATGAGGGGAAGTGAGGTAAGTATGGAGCAGCACCAGAATGAAAGAGCAGGGGAAACGGGAGATATCCCTGAGAAAATTCACCAACCAGCAGCATCATCCAGCACGATTCCCACATGTGAAAATCCGGGAGTGACCTGACCGGAGATTGAACTCTGTTTAGCAGGATAACCGCTCAGTCACCGTGGGCCCTTAGGAGGAGGAGGAGGAGGAGGAGGAGGAGGAGGAGGAGGAGGTT
>NQII01001811.1:226997-328707 GCA_002778355.1 Clitarchus hookeri
GGAGGTGGTGGAGAGGGCAGATGAGGTGGTGGAGAGGGTGATGGGAGAGGGCAGTGGAGGTGGTGGAGAGGGCAGATGAGGTGGTGGAGAGGGTGATGGGAGAGGGCAGTGGAGGTGGTGATGGCAGAGGGGGAGGAGAGGATGGCAGGAAGGAGCAGAGGAGTTGGAGGAGAAGATGGCTGGAGGGCGGAGTGTCGAGAGATTATAGAGAGGATGGTTGGAGGGAGCAGAGGTGATGGTGGTGGTGGAGAGGGTAGTGAGAGAGGGAAGAGGTGGTGGAGAGGGTGGCGAGAGAGGGAAGTGGTGGATAGGCCTATAGCAGCGCACGTAGTCAGTCCACATGCATGCGCATAGCTGGTGTGAAGGAAGTGATCTACTTTTAGGGCAACTGCTACACTTGCGGGAGAGAAGCGATGTGGGTTGCAGCGGAAATGGGTAGTGCTGGCGCACGGTTATTATTGATGTAATACGTTGTATTGGTTTACATAACGCTGGTTTGCACTCATATCTTGAAATCGAAAACCAAAGTCAAAGCCGAAAACATAAACGAGTCGCCAATAAATGGAGAGCACAAAACAGAAATCTAGAACCGCAACTAAAATCTTATTCCAATAAAAATAACTTAAATGGTTGTCAACTGCCAATGCAGTCAATTCCAATCACAATCCGTAATCAAAATCCAAGAAACCAAAAATCAACGTTGTAACACCACTATTGAAACACATATCCTAAAGCTAAACACCATGCACAAAGACATAAGAACATGGTGCAGTCACGAAGTAAAAGGTGCTCATGGGCATGAAAGGGAAGATATGTAACTCGTGCTGTTATTGGCTACCACTATTGCTATGCACGCATGATTCGAGGGTAACCATGCACTCTGAGCAAGGAAGTGATGGGTGGATAAAAGAATACGCAGAAGGGCGATGAACAAAGGAGCCCTTCATGACATCATGTGTAGCGCAAAGTCTATCTCGCTAGGCACACGCCATGTGATGCACTCAACTCAAAGTCACTGCGGTCAGTGCTGCTAACAGATTTCAACCAATTTTTTTTGTTTGTTTTTCATGTTTCGGCAGATGATTTAAGGATACCTACTGAGAAATACCTATATATTAGTGCAGTGGCCCATTAAACGTATTTTTGGTAAGTTTTCATTGCAAATTATTCCATTTTAGGGAGGTTTTTATATTATTTCCATGAATTTTTAAGATTGTTTGACAGCTCCTGAAAACCTTTACTTAAGATCGCTGTTTTAGTTATTTACACCTGCGTTATATCAATGTTTGACTGACTGGTCTTAAAACCTTCTGCTGGCAATAGAAATGTAATTCATGTAGGGCATCCTGGAACCAAATGGAAATACCAGACTTTTGGAACTGAATTGGTTCCGATTCCTAGGTCAAAAACCGAACCAACCCATCCCTACCCGACGTGAAATTGATGAATCACTGTATTGCTGCCTCCACGTGTGAAGCACAAACACAGGTCTGAAATTTAAATGCAGAAGAGTAACAATTTTCAAAAGCAACTTTCAATTCATGCATTCATGATAAAAAGTTTTACCTGATAGTCAGGAAGCCTGTAGAGGATGACCTTTCTGTTGGTATCACATGCAACGAGATACTGGTTGTCAGGAGAATATGCACAATCCGTTAGTGGGCCCAGGTGTTCTAGTTCTTGCTTGAGGGCCAAACTCACCCCTGTCAACTTGTAAATGTGGACCTGCAAAGTGACACTGAAATAATACAAAACAGTCTGAATGTATTACTACGTAACACACCAACAGCAAAAAACAAATGGATAGCAAACCTTGTTATCGCAAGCGCCACCAACTGCAACATCACCACTCTCCTTGTTGACGGACACACAAGACGGTTCGTAATCAACAGGGAGGCTCGAGGCTTTGCGACCATCTTGCAGTACAGTGATCTGAAATATTGCAAAACTTGGCATTTTTGAAACAAAATTCTGCTTGGTTTGTGAAAGCTACACATAAATCGAAATTACATAATTTCTTTTGTTTAGAGGTTAGACACTAGAAACACGTTTCACATATTCATAATTTCGTTTTGCAACATTTTTAATATGACAATATTTAGACTCTCTTACTTAACTTTTTTACAAATATAATGTTAACTAGCCACTCATTACTGGATTAAAAGGATTTCCTTAGCATATGAAAATAAACTACTCTTTCAGTAGTAAATAAAAAATTTACATTAAATATTTTGCATTGTATGAAAACACCAGCTCAATACGTAAATTGAAACTACTGTAATTTGTCATGCAGATAAAGATTTTATTCCTTCTTCAACACGTAATGCGCACTGATGATTATTTAAACACGACTTCGCCTCATCTTCACGTGTCGTCACATTACCCAGGTGGGGAACGACTGCTACCAGAGCCTACCAGCACGCCCTTAGACGCGGGGGCATCCACAGACACATCAACCAAGAGTTTGTTTCGCCTTTATGTCAGACGTCACGCCAACCCCCACGTGTGATAAAATCCAGCCATGCGGCCCAGCTACTTGCCAACTTGAACATACCTCCCTTTGAAGACCCGTAGAAGTCTGCGAGTACTCATGCTAACATCCCCCAGTTGAGTTTGATCAATTCCTCGCACTGTAATTGAATGTTTAATACACTAACTCTGGGCTACGTTCCCCAATCGAGTGTTGCCCTAAGCAACCCCAAATATAATTATTTTTTTTTATTAAGGTGATAATTTGCTACCTGTTTAAAATAAAAAGAACAACATTTTCTAATTTCTGACATTATTAAGCTGTTACTAACCCACATATACGTATTTGAAAAAATACACTAATACAGTCTGACTATAAACAAGGGTACTTCGCCAAAAGCGTCACATTACCAAGTTAAAACTTTGAGTAAATAATTGTGTCATAACAGTATATAATTAGTATTGGTTTTAATAAACGTAGCTAATTTAGCTTTAATTAAAAATTTTCTAATGTGGAAAAGTCAAAGGAAATAAATACTGAAAACTTCTCGTAAAAGAGTAAACATGACGGTGGGCCACAACTGGTATATCGTTTGACGGTTAGCTCATCGCTTCCTGCAACAGACAATACGGGGAAAAAAAAGGCAATTTATCTTGGTTTCATGCTCCTTTTTTTGATATTTTTATAATGTAACTTATAAAGGACGATTTAGATAGAACACAATTCGCTTATTATAATGTATAAAATAAATCACACCGGTGCCGGTGACTCAACTAGATCGACCAGCATGGCCAGACACACTGCTATATATATATATATAAAAATAGCTAGTTCTTAGAGGCAGCAGGGTTGCACCTACTGGGTAATTTCTGAGACTTCTGGAAATACTCTCGGTTAGCAGGTAGGGCGATTTGTGATGGTGACAAGGATGGGAATGCAGGGAATTGTGGTATGAATGAATGAATGAAAGCTATTTGTGTTGTCCCCAGAGGGTAAGCTGGATTTTCCCTCTGCCCATCCCCCTCCTTTCCAATGGTTCGCTTTCCATTATGAGCGACCCGGCAGGTGAGAAAGTGGGGGGACGTTTTGCTGTCGCCATCTCTCGTGGAAAGGCTGAACTAGCTTAAGAGTTTTTCCAGCTTCACTTTTAAGTCTCATCAACAGGAGCTAAAGCTAACAAATTCTACCTGTGGCCACTCATGGGTCCCTTGGCCTTAATTTTGTATGCTGGCAGTATCGATGCAAGTATCAGATAAGCTAATATATAGACTCATTTGTCAGCCATTCTGGAAGATAGCACTAGATGAAAGATTAAGTTTTTGTGTCCTCTCTCAGGAGACAATACACTAACACTCACCAAATTAAGGCAACACGTTATACTTTTGTAGCTCATCTAAATTCATATGATATAAGGAAGTAGTCACATATTTTGCAAATACATAACAGTCTTGTAAATATTTTAGGTTAGTAAGCCATATATATTGAACAATTTCTACCAACTTAAATATGTAGCAGTATCTATGACAAACGCAGAATGTGCCAATACAGTAGATCACATTTTAAGCGTGTGTGGCTTTATTTACAGAATGGCATTTAGACAAGGTTGTCGTATATATTAAACAAACTAACCACATTCAATCAAACGTAGTATGCTGAGAGTAGATATCGGAAACATCAAATATGCTGACTTTTTGTAAGATATTGCCAGGTGATAAAATACAACCTTTATGCTGCATCTCGAGAATCAATAATTAAATTCCCACAAAATTTTGCACACAAGTAGTACTACAGCGGAACATGTAAACTTACATAATTTAAGTGGGTCAGACATTTTATTTCAAAATGGTGCAATATAAATTATTTAGAGAATTTAATCACAATTATTAAACAATTTGACAAATTTCAACCAAACTTTTTGTATTGACATTATCTATTAGTCACATGAGATAGGCTTTATTTTAGGCTTTTTTTTGTACAATAGCACCAAATGAACAACTAAAGCTTTTATGCAATACGTCAACCAGTCAGGGTGTGGCTTAGAATGTAGTACCACAAATTTTTTGTCCCAAAAACATTTTTTAGTGCAACCGTACTATTTATTGAATAAGTGAATTCTCAAAAATTTGTTTTTCTGTGGACCAACCAAAAAAAAACAGGCTTGCTGGAAAACAATGGATTCAGACAGAGAGACATCATACATAAAGTCAAAACACAAGTTTGTTTGAACTAAGAGTATAAATGTTATTAAAACAACTTATCCAAGTCAATTTATAATTAAATATTCACATTAAATTAAAACTTCTCCCTTGTGAAACAAACTTGATTTGATGTTAAATATGTATACAGTCAAATCTCGAAAAAACAACCTCGTAATAAAGATTTCCTCAAAGCAAAAACCCTTTTGCGGAGAACAATGAAAGAATGTGGTTAAAAAAATTTGAAGGAAATAGGCCGAAAAATACGTCTGTTGCATTTATTTTGGTTGCCACCATTGTGATTCTCTTTGCCACTCCTGTAAAACTGCCAAGAGTTTATATCTAAAAATAGACACCCCCTCTCTGGCATGCTACTTCCATGAGGGCGCCAGGTCTCAGTAGCCCAGAGACCCTATAATAACCACACTAAGCTGAACTGCTACAAGGAGGAATACAGACAATCTTTCTTTAACACTGCAGTGAGAAAACAATTACAATTTTATATCCAGGTAGTTTTTCTGTACAATGAAGGTTATTAGGGCGATAGATAAGACGGAAACTGTGTGCTATATTAAAAAAAAAAACTTTTGTGGCTTGAGTTGGTGTGTTCTCACAATGCTGTCAATGACTTCACTTTTTTTATTCCAGTGTAAAGCAATACATTACATACTGCAGGCCAGAGGCTAAACATACTTCAAACACAAGTCAGCCAAGTCTTGGTAAATAGCAGTCATTATCACATGTTATCAGGGTGAATGGTTGTCAGCCTGTATTGGCAAAAAATCACAGTATACTAATTTTTTTTAAACTTTTTATTTCCGAAAATGCAATATTGGGAAACCAATATTCCTTGCCTGGATAGCAACAAATGTCCCTTAAAAATTGAAGTTATAAAATGTTTCTTTAACGAGTGCTAAAAGCATAGCAGGAGACAAGTGGTGGGTTTCCTGTTGGGACGTTAAAATAGATGGGTGGAGATGAAACCGATGTTTTAAATATAACATGCAGAGTGCCATTCAAAAACAGTGGGCAGCCGGACAGTAGTGAAATGGACGTCACACAGATACACGTGGTTTTTCTATACTTTGTTTAGTGAACTTCAGGGGAAAAAAAAGGCATTGTCATCGGTGGGTGCAGTCAATCTTATCTACCCGATGTGCTAATAGTTTATTCTATTTAAAATACTGCGACCACCAGAAATATCCATAGAAATTCATTTCGCACAATTGTACGCCAGTAACATAGTTTTTATCAGCTTTTTTTTTTTTTCAACCACACAGACAAATTCTTCTGCGTGAAACGTGAGCGAGTGAGTGACACTTGCTCACACCGCATGGAACTGAATAACTTGAAAACACACTGGTGGGTTAATCGGATCGTTTATTTGGTAACAAGTTGGGATGTGCCAATGTTCAATGCAACATTCTGCATTCCATCTGTCTGAACCGCTACCAACGCCATCACTCGTACGTGTAAAACATTCATTAGTTTACAGCATTTTACCACATGGGTTACGATGTAGCTTGTAACCTAGGCTCCGCCTGGCTGGCACATGCTTTGCAGAGGTTTGGTAGAAAACACATAATTAATATTCGTTGGATACTTTTTTGGTAATGTCTACTAGCAAATAGCATTTCAGAAACGTTTCATGTGCAAAGAAAAGTATCATGTTCTTAAGTTAACTCAAAGCATAATTTTTTTTGGCATGAATATGGCCATAACAGGTGTTTCACAATCAGTTTTAGGTGCTAAATTTTCCATATGCAAACTTCAGAATTGTCTTTAGATATGCATTATAATTTTATCTTTGTTAATGTTCCATAAAAATATAGGGTCACCACTTATCACATTCAGGCAATGAGGCAAGTGGTGAGTGAGCAAGAGTCGGCCTTAGAGCTCACATGTTTCGAGGCCTCAAACACCCAAAATAGTTGCAGGCAGATGGAACCCTTAAATGCTAGAATATTATATGGCTTAGATAAGGTGACCATGCCATAACTGCCTTAAAGTTGTAAATAAATAAACACACTGACTGCCAGGCTACAAGAACACGGTAGCAAGCAGTGCGCCTGCTCCATGGTCCGGCCGGTGGTTGCTGGGCGTCCGCCAACAGTATCGATCACAGCTGTGAGCTCAGCTCTGCCGCCTGGAGAGTAGGGGAGGGCAAGCCAGCCGCCTGGCTCCTTCCCCTCCATCATCTTGGAAAGGTCACAGCTGCCTTTCACATGGTTCATTCTGAGTAACAGTGAGTCTAGCCATATTAATTGCAACTGCTTACGTCACGTATGTATAAAGCCAGTGGAAGGATAGATAATGGACCTGTGATAATAAGTCAATTAAATAATAAATCCTTTGAATTTCCTGCAAGAAACTAGTGAAAACTTGCATGGTGCACAGTGGTTAGGCTTTTTTTTGAGACAAGGTGAGGACCTTTATGTTTGTCTAGTGTATAATTTCCCTTGGAATACATCAAAATAAATTAATAATTCATTTTAATAAAGTGATTTTTCCTCTAGAAGAGACTGAAAACAGACACAATTTTGAAGTTTTTGAAGGGCCACAACTAATTAAAATAAGTCAAATTTGATCTTACAATCTTACAAAGGAAACCATCAGAATATTTAAAAAATACAACTTCTAATTTTACCATAACAGCCACGTAAAGTAAAAACGGCCTGAGAACATTTTAACACATTTTTTTTTGTATATAGGGATTGGGAGGTGGGTCAGAAATGGTCAAAATCAAGCACAAATTCTTCCGAAGTAACAACCATTTTCTCGGGAATCTTGAAACGTCGTAATTTTGAGATTTGACTGTATTTGTTTAATTCAAAACCATTTCTAATGAAAGTAAAAATTTACCATCCTACTGGAGTAAAATTTCTTATTGAAGTGGAGGTTCAACTTTTATGTACCAACATATTTTCCCAGAATTTTTACTATTAAGGGGCTCAGAATTGACTAAATATGGTAATGCAAAACTGTACCTCTTTCACAGTTGCTACAACAATTGCGTCTCCAGTGACGTCCATTCCTCGTGGCTGAGACCCCAATTTCACGTCAATTCCTGCATAGCGCTTCCCTTCTGTGTCGATCTGCTTCAGACTGTCATCAATGCCACAAGTGTAGATTGAGCCGTCAATGGCTTTCATGCCATTGATCTGGTTCCCATGGCCTGCACCTTGAATTCTGTCATTCTCACCTTTTAAAAAAGAAAGCATCAAGTAAATCTATATTCATGTAAGTGACAACTCTATAGATGTACTGCAAGAATCGCACCTGGCTTGACACACGAACAAAGCTGCTGTACAAAATTTTTTTGCAAGTATGGCAAATACTTTGCTAAAAGCCTTTTTAAGAGATACATGTAATTATCTTAGATCTACTGAAATTTACTGTACCTTATATTCAAGATTCTTGATACAAGTCACGAACAAAAGTTTTCTTTGTTACAGAAATTGTGACTAAGGAGAGGGAGGGAGAACTGGGAAGGAGGAGATTGATGAAGGTCCAGGGAGCTCCAGAGCCCTGGGTTTGCATATGAAAAAGAAGTTGGGGGGGGGGGNATACACCATAATAATCATACACATACCACAGAACCATCTCAAACTGTTGTACATGTACCAAAGTATATTCACCCTTGTAGAAAAATCCTGCGGTGTTCCGCAGGCACGAAGAGACACACCCCCCCCCCCCTCCTCAAGGCAGGACACACTTTCTAACCTCCCGCTAGGAGTTTGATTGACGCAGAGGGTATGTTTTGCCACTTCCAATTTTTATTTGTGCACTGTTTCTGCACCATTTATGCTAGGTACTTGGAATTTGGCATAATGTCATCTTAAGGGGCAATTTCACCCAACCGAAGGATTTTCAAAAATTTTGAGTTTTTAAAATGAAGTCTTTTTTGATATCCAATATTTCCAAAACGGATTAACCTATGTTGTTCCAATTTGTCACACTCCTTAACTTTATTGGTTCCCATCTTCTGATGGCGCACCATTAATTTCACCGTAACTGTATAATTTTAGGAGTGTAAAATTTTAAATTGCTAATATCTCTAAAACCGTTTGAGTTGCAGCGAAAGGACTCTGTATGTATGCTTAGAGGTCAGACTACTTTCAGCCATTAAAGTGGCAAGCACCTCTTTCCATTTTTCAAACTTAAAGAGAGTCCATTTTTTAAAATTCGCCCCCTGCTTACCAAAACTTCCTTTGTACGCACTCCTCTATCCATTCTTAAGTATTGTGTAAGAATTTCCCATTTTATGCTTAGTTTTCCTAATTTGTCACCCTTTTTCATTTCAGGTGGTAGCAATTTCATTCCCATCGAGTACAGATAGTCACGCTTCGAAAAATCTCTACTTTTGATACTTATTCCTGAACAACTTTCATAGAGCACTTCATTTTTCCAGAAAACCCCCTCCTCAACAAAAATACAGTTGCTAACCCACAACGATAAAATAATAGAAGTAGTAATGTCACTGCCATTAAAATTAGAATGCCGTAATACAAAAGAAAATTTGACTGATTCTGCTGAAAACTATGGCCTGCATAAAGTAGGAGTGCCGACTGCACTTTTCCTTTGCATGGTAGTCCTTGCAAGATGCGTGACATCACACAGGGAGTCTTTGTTATCACAAATGCCTCTCCCCCTCTCTTGAATTCCTATCTGCATAGCAACATAAGTAGTCAACAATAGTGCTACTTACACATCCCACCTTTCATCCCTANCTCTTGAATTCCTATCTGCATAGCAACATAAGTAGTCAACAATAGTGCTACTTACACATCCCACCTTTCATCCCTTACAGCTTCCTTCATGTTGTGACCGTGGCACACTTGTATTGCTTATCATTGTTCGTCTTTGCCACTTTTCTTTTGTGTTGTTTTGGCTTTTGGATACATTTTAAGATAGTGCTGTTATGATTTTAATTTGGAATAATTTTTGGATTTCAAATTTGAATCGTCTTTGGAACGGACTGTATTGATTATCGATAATACACCATGCGTATTGGGTTACGATTTTATTTTAAGTTTTTTTAAATTGCTATCTTGTGCTTTTGATTTACTCACGACCTTCCCATGCACAACATGTGTGTGGTCCCACTCATGTGTGTATTATTTATGAAACAGAAAAAAAAAAGTCTACAATGCTTATGAAATCCCTTCCCTTCCCCTCAACACGTTTGTATGCATAAGTCTAAATGCAGCGGTGTCAAATTTAAACCCAACGTCACAGAATGCCGAGCTGAATTTTCCAGTGCAGAGGAAATGGTTCGGTTTCCTGCTAAAAGTTATGTGGTGCTATGTTTAAAATTATTTTTTTGTATCAACAGTAGTTTGTATGTATCCTTCTAGATTATCATTTCATCAAGAGATGTCTAAAAATTGAATTAAATTTATATATTTAAAAAAAAAGCACTGCTAATTTCTTGCAAGAAACAACTGAAAATTGAATTCACGCTTGCTGAAAATTACATGGTGCTGTATTTAAACTTAATTTTTGGGGCCAACAAGTGATTGTACGTAACTTTCTGAGGTATTATTTTATTCTGAAGACATTTGAATATTGTAATAAGTTTATATATTTGTAATGAAACATCTGATTTTTTACTCAATAAATCAACCGAAAATGGAATTTGCACTTGCTGAAAATAATGTGGCTCTGTTTAAACTTAATTTCTGGCATCAACTGGGGGTCGTATGCATCCTTCTGGGTTAAAAATTCGTTGATAAGATATCTGATTACCAAAATAAATCCATGTATTTGTAGTAAAACTACACGAAGAAACTGAAAATGGAATTTGTGCTTGTTGAAAATAATACCATACTCTGTNCTCTTGAATTCCTATCTGCATAGCAACATAAGTAGTCAACAATAGTGCTACTTACACATCCCACCTTTCATCCCTAACAGCTTCCTTCATGTTGTGACCGTGGCAGACTTGTATTGCTTATCATTGTTCGTCTTTGCCACTTTTTTTTTTGTGTTGTTTGGCTTTTGGATACATTTTTAGATAGTGCTGTTATGATTTTAATTTTGAATCATTTTTGGATTTCAAATTTGAATCGTCTTTGGAACTGACTGTATTGATTATCGATAATACACCATGCGTATTGGGTTACGATTTTATTTTAAGTTTTTTTTAGTTGCTATCTTGTGCTTTTGATTTACTCGCGACCTTCCCATGCACAACATGTGTGTGGTCCCACTCATGTGTGTATTATTTATGAAACAGAAAAAAAAAAGTCTACAATGCTTATGAAATCCCTTCCCTTCCCCTCAACACGTTTGTATGCATAAGTCTAAATGCAGCGGTGTCAAATTTAAACCCAACGTCACAGAATGCCGAGCGGAATTTTCCAGTGCAGAGGAAATGGTTCGGTTACCTGCTAAAAGTTATGTGGTGCTATGTTTAAAATTCCTTTTTCGTATCAACAGTAGTTTGTATGTATCCTTCTAGATTATCATTTCATCAAGAGATGTCTAAAAATTGAATTAAATTTATATATTTTAAAAAAAAGCACTGCTAATTTCTTGCAATAAACAACTGAAAATTGAATTCACGCTTGCTGAAAATTACATGGTGCTGTATTTAAACTTAATTTTTGGGGCCAACAAGTGATTGTACGTAACTTTCTGAGGTATTATTTTATTCTGAAGACATTTGAATATTGTAATAAGTTTATATATTTGTAATGAAACATCTGATTTTTTACTCAATAAATCAACCGAAAATGGAATTTGCACTTGCTGAAAATAATGTGACTCTGTTTAAACTTAATTTCTGGCATCAACTGGGGGTCGTATGCATCCTTCTGGGCTAAAAATTCATTGATAAGATATCTGATTACCAAAAGAAATTCATGTATTTGTAGTAAAACTACACGAAGAAACTGAAAATGGAATTTGTGCTTGTTGAAAATAATACCATACTCTGTTTAAACTTAATATTTGCCATCAATAAATGATCATACAAAATTATCTGGGGTATTATTATATCTTAAAAATGTTTAAATATTAAAATAAATTTATATATTTAAAATAAAACCTCTGATTTTCATGTTAATAGCAAAGGAAAATTACAGAACACTACGTTTAATTTTTTTTTGGGGACAAGGAGGGTTATGTATATAAATACCCTTGTGAATCATCTGATTTGGAAAAGTCTCCTATTGAATAAAATAATATTTCATTTGAAAACTTACATTATTTTTGCACCAGAGAAAATAAAAGATAGACTTCATAAAAAAAAGGCATTATTATTACCACAATTTGTGGTCTATGAGGGTCAAATTCAGTCTGTCCCAACTTTACGAAGTCAGCAAATTTATAAAGTCATTCTTGGGAACTGACACTTCCTAAAACTGAGGTTCTACTTTATTGTCATTTTTTAAACTTTTGTTTTCATTAAAAATTAAATTGTACGGAAAAACCAATACTTACATTTTAAAAAGTGTACTACAAATGTAGTTTTTATGGTTAACAACATTTTAATACACTGCACAACTGTATCAGTAATAGTTAAATGTACAATACATATGCACATGGAAAACTTACTACCATTATGCATTAGAGACCTAAAAAAATAGCATTTGCGATAAAATGGTTTTTCCAGTTTTAATTAAAATAAAGCCATTTTGAAAATTTACACCGACCTTTACTTGAAACTAAACATATATTCGCGGAATGAGTGTTACACAATGATCTGTTTTTGTTGCTTTGCTAACTAAATATGGCAAAAAAAAAAAAAATGCACACAGACATGCAATTAATGTTTATATCATGCTTTGTGGTTGAGATTAGGAATACTCTGCGCACTGTTTACCAAATGTCCACCATCTTTGTTGCAGAAACTAGTTATTTTTGGGTGTAAAAATTTTTGAATTAAGTGTCAATAATTCGTGGATCACATTTGGTAGCTTTCTTTGAACACCATACCAGTTCCATAATTTTTTTTCCATGTATACAGTTCAAAAATATAATGATCACCAAACAAAAACGCTACTGTCAAGGTAGCGGGAATTATTACAAGGTCTTGACACGCGGCTAGAGAATATTTGAAAGAAAATCAGAATGTAAATTAGCGCATGAATTAAGATTAAATTTTCATCACTTCTGTAGAGACCTGAAAATTTAGCAAACTCTATAAATGCAAATTTTCACATAAAAAATGAAAAATTAAGATTTCTGAGAATTCTAGCTGTAATTCACGAATTGTATAAAATCCTGTAGTATTTTCAGGAATTATTGTTTTGTCAAACAGTTGCTTCTTACAACGTATTTGTGTGTTTTTGCATATTCGAATACAAATGCATGCAGAGTTGGTAAGTAGATTTCTTTGATTTATCACCATAAACGAAAACATGTTCTACTTTCTGTAACGTATGTTTACGGCCATAAATAACATGACCGCAAGTGATGACACGTTACTTTGAGTTAACATTCTAGTGCATGGCCCTGAAAACGTTTATTTGCTCAATAGGCAACCCAGCAGTTGTAGTGTTCATGTCTTCCAATCACCAAGTTATCTATGGAATTCACGCAAACTAGCTCACTGAGTTTGTTTACATTCATAGCATCTTCACGTTTTATCCAACAATCATTTATTATTTTACAAAGCGACGTGGCAGTTAAAAATGTGTTTGTATGAATTTTTTTATGTAGAATATATTTGTAAATTGAATTATCACGTTTTTTTTTCCTTGTATTCTTCCAGCTAACTGTATTTTTATCGTACACATTCTCTGTAAATATGTGCGGTAAAAAAATGACACGTTTGGAACAAACAAAAGTTTTGTTACCGGGCCAAACGAGAAAATCTGTTGTTGAAAGTTCAGATAGTTAAAAACGTAAAGGTATATTTCTCTAATTTTTTTTTTTTGTTCGTACAATGCACTTTTATTATATTTTTTAAACAGTGCTTTTATAATGTGTATAAATTGTTTACATTAGTCTCTTCATGAAACAGTATGCCCTTACCAGCAGTTCATTGTGAGAGTTGTTCCAGGTGTCAGGCAGAATACAAAATCTTAAGTAAGAAAATGTGAAATGGTTTTCAATGTTGTCTGTTGATAAAGGAAAGTACTGGTTGTCTTAGAAACGTGGCTGTATTTTCTCTGGGAGTTAGTTAAGTATTATCGCAAAAAAATAATTGTTAAAAAAAAAAACACTGCTTTTCAATAGGAATAACACTGCCAACTTCAGGTTTTATGAATAACGTGATATTTTTCAAATTATGTATATCTAAAAAAAAAAAAAAAAGGAGCACATTTTTTTAGCAAAAAAATAACAGCTATTTTTCGAAAAAATAACACACATTTCTGGGGAAAATAAAACCTACTGTTTCAGGTCTCTAGCATACTGCATTATGCAGAATGGAAAATTATGTATAAATTTTCTTTTTGTGACTATCAGAGCAACTCAAAAAACATTAAATATATTATAGCATTACAGTGGAACCCTCTTATAAGGTTCTTCCGGGGTCCACAAGAAAGTTACACTATAAGCAGGAAAACCTTATAAGAGGGAAACACAAAAATTCAAGAATCTGGACANCCCCCCTGCCGGGCTCGTGATAATTTATGACATTGTTACACATGTCAAAATTAGAAAGCCACAGAAACATGAATTTTTCGAGACAGAAAATCCACACTGTATTTGTGTTATGTTAGGGTCTGTCACCCTCCNTATTCGCGGAATGAGTGTTACACAATGATCTGTTTTTGTTGCTTTGCTAACTAAATATGGCAAAAAAAAAAAAAAATGCACACAGACATGCAATTAATGTTTATATCATACTTTGTGGTTGAGATTAGGAATACTCGGCGCACTGTTTACCAAATGTCCACCATCTTTGTTGCAGAAACTAGTTATTTTTGGGTGTAAAAATTTTTGAATTAAGTGTCAATAATTCGTGGATCACATTTGGTAGCTTTCTTTGAACACCATACCAGTTCCATAATTTTTTTTTCATGTATACAGTTCAAAAATATAATGATCACCAAACAAAAGCGCTACTGTCAAGGTAGCGGGAATTATTACAAGGTCTTGACACGCGGCTAGAGAATATTTGAAAGAAAATCAGAATGTAAATTAGCGCATGAATTAAGATTAAATTTTCATCACTTCTGTAGAGACCTGAAAATTTAGCAAACTCTATAAATGCAAATTTTCACATAAAAAATGAAAAATTAAGATTTCTGAGAATTCTAGCTGTAATTCACGAATTGAAAATCCTGTAGTATTTTCAGGAATTATTGTTTTGTCACACAGTTGCTTCTTACGACGTATTTTGTGTGTTTTTGCATATTCGAATACAAATGCATGCAGAGTTGGTAAGTAGATTTCTTTGATTTATCACCATAAACTAAAACATGTTCTACTTTCTGTAACGTATGTTTACGGCCATAAATAACATGACCGCAAGTGATGACACGTTACTTTGAGTTAACATTCTAGTGCATGGCCCTGAAAACGTTTATTTGCTCAATAGGCAACCCAGCAGTTGTAGTGTTCATGTCTTCCAATCACCAAGTTATCTATGGAATTCACGCAAACTAGCTCACTGAGTTTGTTTACATTCATAGCATCTTCACGTTTTATCCAACAATAATTTATTATTTTACAAAGCGACGTGGCAGTTAAAAATGTGTTTGTATGAATTTTTTTATATATTTGTAAATTGAATTATCACGTTTTTTTTTCTTGTATTCTTCCAGCTAACTGTATTTTTATCGTACACATTCTCTGTAAATATGTGCGGTAAAAAAATTACACGTTTGGAACAAACAAAAGTTTTGTTACCGGGCCAAACGAGAAAATCTGTTGTTGAAAGTTCAGATAGTTAAAAACGTAAAGGTATATTTCTCTAATTTTTTTTTTTTGTTCGTACAATGCACTTTTATTATATTTTTTAAACAGTACTTTTATAATTGTGTATAAATTGTTTACATTAGTCTTTTCGTGAAACAGTATGCCCTTACCAGCAGTTCATTGTGACAGTTGTTCCAGGTGTCAGGCAGAATACAAAATCTTAAGTAAGAAAATGTGAAACGGTTTTCAATGTTGTCTGTTGATAAAGGAAAGTACTGGTTTTGTCTTTAAAACGTGGCTGTATTTTCTCTGGGAGTTAGGTGTTTTCGCAAGGAAATAATTGTTAAAAAAAAACACTGCTTTTCAATAGGAATAACAATGCCAACTTCAGGTTTTATGAATAACGTGATATTTTTCAAATTATGTATATCTAAAAAAAAAAAAGGAGCACATTTTTTTAGCAAAAAAATAACAGCTATTTTTCGAAAAAATAACACACATTTCTGGGGAAAATAAAACCTACTGTTTCAGGTCTCTAGCATACTGCATTATGCAGAATGGAAAATTATGTATAAATTTTCTTTTGGTGACTATCAGAGCAACTCAAAAAACATTAAATATATTATAGCATTATCAGTAATATGAAATACACAATTTTGACCTTAATTCAATCAGTGCAGTACTTCGCATATTTCTTAAAATTAATTACAACAGCAGGACACGATATTTGTTGCTACTGCTGAAATGATAATTATCACAATTTTGTAAAAGCAATAGCAGCAGCAATGACTGATGCAGCAGCAGAAGTAGCAACAGCCACTGCAGCAGTTACATCAGCAGCAACAACAGTAGCAGTTACATCGGCAGCAACAACAGTAGCAGTTACATCGGCAGCAACAACAGTAGCAGTTACATTGGCAGCAAAAACAGCAGCAGTTACATCGGCAGCAACAGCAGCAGTTACATTGGCAGCAAAAACAGCAGCAACAACAGAAACAGTTACATCAGCAACAGCAACAGAAACAGTTACATCAGCGACAGCAACAGTAGCAGTTACATCGGCAGCAACAACAGAAACTGTTACATCGGCAGCAACAGCAACTGTTACATCGGCAGCAACAGCAGCAGCAGTTACATCAGCAGCAACAACAGAAACAGTTACATCAGCAACAGAAACAGTTACATCAGCGACAGCAACAGAAACTGTTACATCGGCAGCAACAGCAGCAGTTACATCGGCAACAACAACAGTAGCAGTTACATCGGCAGCAACAGAAACTATTACATCGGCAGCAACAGCAGCAGTTACATCGGCAACAACAACAGTAGCAGTTACATCGGCAGCAACAACAGAAACAGTTACATCAGCAACAGCAACAGAAACAGTTACATCGGCAGCAACAGCAGCAGTTACATTGGCAGCAAAAACAGCAGCAACAACAGAAACAGTTACATCAGCAACAGCAACAGAAACAGTTACATCAGCGACAGCAACAGAAACTGTTACATCGGCAGCAACAGCAGCAGTTACATCGGCAACAACAACAGTAGCAGTTACATCGGCAGCAACAGAAACTATTACATCGGCAGCAACAGCAGCAGTTACATCGGCAACAACAACAGTAGCAGTTACATCGGCAGCAACAACAGAAACAGTTACATCAGCAACAGCAACAGAAACAGTTACATCAGCAACAGCAACAGAAACTGTTACATCGGCAGCAACAGCAGCAGTTACATCGGCAACAACAACAGTAGCAGTTACATCGGCAGCAACAACAGAAACAGTTACATCAGCAACAGCAACAGAAACAGTTACATCAGCAACAGCAACAGAAACTGTTACATCGGCAGCAACAGCAGCAGTTACATCGGCAACAACAACAGTAGCAGTTACATCGGCAGCAACAACAGAAACAGTTACATCAGCAACAGCAACAGAAACAGTTACATCAGCGACAGCAACAGAAACTGTTACATCGGCAGCAACAGCAGCAGTTACATCGGCAGCAACAACAGTAGCAGTTACATCGGCAGCAACAACAGCAGCAGTTACATCAGCAGCAACAGAAACAGTTACATCAGCGACAGCAACAGAAACTGTTACATCGGCAGCAACAGCAGCAGTTACATCGGCAACAACAACAGTAGCAGTTACATCGGCAGCAACAACAGAAACAGTTACATCAGCAACAGCAACAGAAACAGTTACATCAGCAACAGCAACAGAAACTGTTACATCGGCAGCAACAGCAGCAGTTACATCGGCAACAACAACAGTAGCAGTTACATCGGCAGCAACAACAGAAACAGTTACATCAGCAACAGCAACAGAAACAGTTACATCAGCAACAGCAACAGAAACTGTTACATCGGCAGCAACAGCAGCAGTTACATCGGCAACAACAACAGTAGCAGTTACATCGGCAGCAACAACAGCAACTGTTACATCAGCGACAGCAACAGAAACTGTTACATCAGCGACAGCAACAGAAACTGTTACATCGGCAGCAACATCAGCAGTTACATTGGCAGCAACATCAGCAGTTACATTGGCAGCAAAAACAGCAGCAGTTACATCAGCAGCAACAACAGAAACAGTTACATCAGCAACAGAAACTGTTACATCGGCAGCAACAGCAGCAGTTACATCGGCAACAACAACAGTAGCAGTTACATCAGCAGCAACAACAGAAACAGTTACATCAGCGACAGAAACCGAAACTGTTACATCGGCAGCAACAGCAGCAGTTACATCGGCAACAACAACAGTAGCAGTTACATTGGCAGCAACAACAGAAACAGTTACATCAGCAACAGCAACAGAAACAGTTACATCAGCGACAGCAACAGAAACTGTTACATCGGCAGCAACAGCAGCAGTTACATCGGCAGCAACAGCAGCAGTTACATTGGCAGCAGTTACATCAGCAGCAACAACAGAAACAGTTACATCAGCGACAGAAACAGAAACTGTTACATCGGCAGCAACAGCAGCAGTTACATCGGCAACAACAACAGTAGCAGTTACATTGGCAGCAACAACAGAAACTGTTACATCGGCAGCAACAGCAGCAGCAGTTACATCAGCAGCAACAGAAACTGTTACATCGGCAGCAACAGCAGCAGTTACATCGGCAGCAACAGCAGCAGTTACATTGGCAGCAGTTACATCAGCAGCAACAACAGAAACAGTTACATCAGCGACAGAAACAGAAACTGTTACATCGGCAGCAACAGCAGCAGTTACATCGGCAACAACAACAGTAGCAGTTACATTGGCAGCAACAACAGAAACTGTTACATCGGCAGCAACAGCAGCAGCAGTTACATCAGCAGCAACAGAAACTGTTACATCGGCAGCAACAAAGCAGCAGTTACATCGGCAGCAACAGCAACAACAACAAACACCATACCATACAGAGCAAAAACAGGCCTCAGTAAANAGCAGCAGTTACATCGGCAGCAACAGCAACAACAACAAACACCATACCATACAGAGCAAAAACAGGCCTCAGTAAATGTAGATTTCATTTGGGAGACTTGTTCAGCAATTTATATGTAGTTTGTTACACTCATAATTGTTGCTTCGTGAACATGCAAAATCAGATATATATTTACATCAATAGTTTGGTTGCAGACTTTGTCCTTTCCACAAATTTCATGGTCTCTCGTGTGTCTGCATGACCCATCACAAATGCAAACCTCATTTTCATGTAACTTAACTATATGAGGATTTTGTATACGTGATATTGTTAGTTTCATTTATGTAATGTTACCAAGTACTGGCTGTCAAAAGTTCATTCGTTTGTGGGATAGAATTGAATTGCTGGGAATTTTTATGAAAGCTTATTTTTAAAAAAAGCTTATTTACTCATGAGCCAACAAGTCAGTAAAAATTTTTTAAAGCACATAAAGGAACACTTAATTTTATAAAAACCATTCTTAAAATAATTTATTTAGATAGTCAACCACAAAATTTTTTAGAATTATTCAATAATATGTATTATTTTAAAGTAATAATTTCTTAAATTTTAAAACCAAATAAATTTACATCCTATAGAAATTATTTTAATAGAGCTCAGAAAAAACAAATAGCATCCCCATGTTTACTACATATGTTGCAATAATCATAGAAAAGATGGCAACTTACATCATACAGATATAACCTACTACATTAAGTTGCATGTACACATTGTCAAAATATAACACCAATCTGTTACAGTTGCTAATATTGTTTTGTAGTATTATATCCACCCACATGGCTTACAATGCTGATGTACATTATTCGCTGAATTGTTTGCAATGTCAAAACCAAAATATTACCTGTTTTTGCATTCCAGGTGGTGACAAAACCATCATGCGAACCAGTGTATATAGTGTCTCGTTCTGGACTGAGAGTAAGCACCGTGATTGGTTTGTTGTGGCCCTTAAAATAAGATATGCTATTATCAGATCACAATAAGTGTATTACGACCAGAGAAATAAAATTAACTATTGATTTAGTACTGTCAGTCCTTCAGCAACATTATGGTAAAACNAGTGTATTACGACCAGAGAAATAAAATTAACTATTGATTTAGTACTGTCAGTCCTTCAGCAACATTATGGTAAAACTCTTGCCGGTTTCTTTTGTATGTACATTTACAAGGAAAAACTATTTTATAGAAATATGGCACAAGGCAAATTTAAATAGACATAATTTTAAGAACACGACAACTAAAATGCTAAGTATAATCATCTAAACTTGAATGAATTACAGTGACAGATTAACATTACTGACAAATTACACACAAGTGACAGAGAATTTAGGTTTCATTAGAGTACATGAACTGCATGCAAGTTATATTTCGGAGGCTTTACCTTCACAATCCTAATGGGTTTGTCAGGATTGTTCACATCCAAATAGTTGATGAACCCACTGAGCGACACAGTTAACAAATACTGGCCTTGCCATAAACAGGAAACCTGCAAGTCATATGAGCATTAAATCACATATATTTTAATATATTATACATTATATAAATTACTATCACATAGTATACTATATATATTAAATTAATGAAGTAAATAAAATCTCTATTGACACTGAGGCAACGTAGTAAACTATTAAGTTAACCAATGAAACTATTGAGTTTAATGTTCAGTCATACTTCNGTGTATTACGACCAGAGAAATAAAATTAACTATTGATTTAGTACTGTCAGTCCTTCAGCAACATTATGGTAAAACACTTGCTGGTTTCTTTTGTATGAAACATTTACAACGAAAAACTATATTATAGAAATATGGCACAAGGCAAATTTAAATAGACATAATTTTAAGAACACGACAACTAAAATGTTAAATNATAGACATAATTTTAAGAACACGACAACTAAAATGCTAAGTATAATCATCTAAACTTGAATGAATTACAGTGACAGATTAACATTACTGACAAATTACACACAAGTGACAGAGAATTTAGGTTTCATTAGAGTACATGAACTGCATGCAAGTTATATTTCGGAGGCTTTACCTTCACAATCCTAATGGGTTTGTCAGGATTGTTCACATCCAAATAGTTGATGAACCCACTGAGCGACACAGTTAACAAATACTGGCCTTGCCATAAACAGGAAACCTGCAAGTCATATGAGCATTAAATCACATATATTTTAATATATTATACATTATATAAATTACTATCACATAGTATACTATATAGATTAAATTAATGAAGTAAATAAAATCTGTATTGACACTGAGGCAACGTAGTAAACTATTAAGTTAACCAATGAAACTATTGAGTTTAATGTTCAGTCATACTTCNTATTGACACTGAGGCAACGTAGTAAACTATTAAGTTAACCAATGAAACTATTGAGTTTAATGTTCAGTCATACTTCTCTACAACATCAAGAGTGTGCTTTACATGCCAGTCAACTCTGTGATGCAATCTGTGTTAAAAATAATTTTACAGCTTTAATTTTTTATATTATATAAATGGATTCAATAGATATTAATTACAAAATTTTGCAATTATTTTACAACTATAAAAAACCTTACCAACAAACAAGAGAAGCATTAAATAGTTTGTCAGACAAAAATTACCAAAAAGAATGGATGTGTTAAAATTACAATTTATGATAAAGAAAATGATAAAATTGTAGACTTAATGTAATAGGATAATGAAAATTTAAATAAATATATTGAAATAAATTTTTTTTTGTTTTAAAGACAATGGTTGTTCNAATGTAATAGGATAATGAAAATTTAAATAAATATATTGAAATAAATTTTTTTTTGTTTTAAAGACAATGGTTGTTCATATTATTGGAAAAATAATTTTTTTTATTTTTCTTATTTTATAAAATTTTTTTGTAACTAATTTTTATGATTTTGGTATTTTAAATGAGGTTGCATATTTAAAGTGTGTAAATGTAATGAAATTTGTTGGATAAATATGTTAATAAGATCTGTTAGTAAAATTTGTTCAATAAATTTTGTTAAACGACCAAACAACGAAACAATAATATTCTGGTGTTAAAATATTTGTAAGTAAATGGAAAATATTGTATAAATTGTAGTACCACAATAAAGTGGACTTTCGATGTACTGGATACGCATGTACCGATAAACTGTATCCACAGTCAATTTTCAGTGGTTTTGGCAAAATTCATATTTTAAACAAATAATAACACTTCACACTTTTATCGTTTATCGGATGTATCATCAATTGAAATATATTTCGGTCCCGTCACCTACGATTTCTCTCAACAATCTTTTTAAGCTGGTTGTTTATGCAAACATCTAATTTGATACGAAAATATGTTACACGCGCCACTGTTTATCACCATTGCGGCGCGGCGCCATCCAGTTCAGCTGATGGACTGGCATGCTACCTCTCCTTACACGCTTGACGTGAGGGGAAGCGGTTACCTAGCAACCAATGTGATTTCCTTGCATCGTCTCACTCTCTTTTTCTTTCTCCTCTTTCCATCTCTCTCAGCCATGCATCTTTCTTCCTCCACTTAAAGCCTTTGAGAGGAGAAGCTGCATCCCCTCTCTCGGCCACGCGCTTGCTTCCACACCTTTACACACTCGTTAACATAGAAATTTTGTCAAGATTATCCATCGCTCAAAGTAGTTGCACCTACAGTAACTCGTATTTTGAAGCATGTGGTTTCACCTGAAAATGTTACGCAATACATTTTCATGAGGAATGATGAACTATTTTTAGCAAAGATGTTTTCTTTTGTTATTAAAGGTCTCTTTTACCGTAAAGTCGGCATTTAATCGTATCTAGCGTAAAATCAACACGATTTGAAAACAAAATAGTAATTTTAATCAATGGACAGCATCCTCGCGAATAAAATTATATGCCCAGAAGCATACACTTATCCGCTCCTTGCTGCCAAAAATTGTTTCAACATCAAGCGACTTGTTTGAACATCGAGCAACTTGTATTACCAAGCGTAAAGTTCATTTTCAGTAACTTCGTGCGGGGAGATAGGAGGATTTATATTAATTTATTTCAAAAGACATGCATCTTTTAAATAATTTGTTATGCTTTAAGGACCTATTCGACACCTTTTGTCATCTAATAATGAATAAGCACCGCGCCCGAACATAGCGTAAATCGCGTAAGGTGTAGTGTTGGGAAAATCAGAGGGTGTTATTGAAGACTTTGTTTACAGAAATACATTTAAAAAACCTTATTAAATTCATCTCTGCCTCAAAAATGCACTTTTTTAAAGTTAAATATTAATTACTTTTAACTACACATTTACCACACAAGTATGGCATCGCTAGCTAAGTGTAGAATGATGTACACTGAAGAGCCAAAAAAACTGGTACACCTGCCTAATATTGTGTAGGGCCCCCCCAAGCGCGCAGAAGTACTGCAAGACGATGTGGCATGGACTCAACTAATGTCTGGAGGTATGCAGGAGGCAATTCACACCATGATTCCTGCAGGGCAGTCCACAAATCCAATCTGCGCCAATTTGAGAAAGGGTTGCACGTCTGTCATGTTTAATGATTCTCGTCAGTCGTCATTTGTCCCATTCTTTCGCATCTTTTTCCGGCCGCAGCAATGTCAAAGATGTTGTGTTTTACCGGATTCCCGATATTCACGGTACACTCGTGAAATGATCGTACGCGAAAATCCAAATGTTATCGCTACCTCGGAGACGCTATGTCCCATCTCTTGTGCGCTGACTATAACACCACGTTCAAACTCACATAAATCTTGATAACCTGCAATTATAGCAGCAGTAACCGGCCTAGCTGCCGATCACCTCGTGTTACTCTGATTGGTTCCATACCTCTGTTATTTGCATACGCACGCCTATACCAGTTTTTTTTGGCTCTTCAGTNAGTAGTTTGTCCCATTCTTTCGCATCTTGTTCCGGCCGCAGCAATGTCAAAGATGTTATGTTTTACCGGATTCCCGATATTCACGGTACACTCGTGAAATGATTGTACACGAAAATCCAAATGTTATCGCTACCTCGGAGATGTTATGTTCCATCTCTCGTGCGGCGACTATAACACCACGTTCAAACTCACATAAATCTTGATAACCTGCCATTGTAGCAGCAGTAACCGGCCTAGCTGCCGATCACCTCGCGTTACTCTGATTGGTTCCATACCTCTGTTATTTGCATACGCACGCCTATACCAGTTTTTTTGGCTCTTCAGTGTAGATAATGAAGCTTGGATTGTGTAAGCTTCGGGTGATACTCGGAAGAGTTCGTGTCCTCCCCTTACATAGCTGGCAGGGAGGGAGCTAGTTGCCTAGCAACCAGTGTGGCATCCTGCACCCTCCCTCTGGCTGCAGACTGGTTTGGAAGGTGAGGGGAAGATTGTTTCCCTTCTCATGCAGTTGAAGCTATGCCATCTCCTCACCTGCAGTGAACACACTGCCTGATCGATAATCACACTGTGCGCTCTCAACTAAACGAGTGCGTGCAGGACATTAAAATTTGGCTTCAATTCAGTGTTTCATTATTTTCATTTTCAGAGGGTTTGAAAATTTTAGTTTGGCTTGCATATAGTAGCGGATTACAATCAATTATGTATATACAGTATTTAGTGATGTTATATTTTTTATGTAAAAAAGTTGAGGTAAAATGTTTTTTTTATTTTTTATTTATAGTAATAATAATACAGTAATACTTTTTTAAATTCTCATTTTGATTGTGTTTATTAGTTAAACTTTATTTACATATAACGTACAGGCTCTCATTATACTCAACATGAAGTCTAATAAGATCAGATGTATTTTATTGATCTATATGTCGGAACCCTCATCTACTGAAATCTCTCATGTATAGTAGATAGGGAGTCCACTGTAACCTCTGTAAATATAAGAAATAACTACTTTATAAAAATAAAATGTGGATGTGGAAAATAATTGCTAAGGGTTTCGTTAAACAAACACTTAAAATCTGAATATCATAAAAAAATAAAATTTCTTAAAGAATATATTGGAAGCAACACCAATATGTATTAAGAGAAAGTTTTTTAATTTCATTAGATTAAAAAACAAATAAAATAGATAGAAATGAACGAGCCTGAGTTAACAGTTGTCAAGAAATATGTAACGTACATACAATCCCAAGAAGAAATTAAGTGCAGAAACTGGCAGACCTCTCTAGACACGTATAAAAGAGCACAAACAAATTCAAGGAAGGTGGAACAGAAAAATGCCCATCTATATATACCCTTATTTTTTAGACGTCGCAGTCAGAATGTAGGTGTCTCTTGGACTGTGTGCCTGAAGATGGGAACAGATTACTGCTCTTGAAACGCAGCACCTTTTGTCATCATAGAAGCTTACTATTTTCGTCTGTATTATCATTGATGAGCCGTCCAAGTCTGTTCCAGCCAACGTGCTCATTTCCGTTGTCTTCGTGGTTCATCCAGTTTATTTGGAATACATAATCTTCATATTCCATACTTGCTGTCTGTCTCTTTGACCACAAATTCTGGTTGTGTTTTACTGTTTTTCTGGTGTCATCCAACTACATTCCTGCTCTGAATTATTTGTTTTTAATGTGTTGCGTCGTCTTTTGTTTTCCGACCTAAGATCTCCTTAAATTTAGTGTGTGCAATGGTGTATATCCGTAATTGTTCAAACAATCAAAGAAAGGTAGTCTTTTTTTCTCCTTTCAGTAGCTCAGTCAAGCATTTTTATTATGTGGCCTCACAAAGGGTGGTCTCTGGGCTGGGCAACTTTGGAGAATAACTTAAGTGATGGTAGGTTGTCAGGCAAGCATGGGTGACTATGATGCAAGGGACGGACAGTAGTGTGATACCAAGTGATCCTATCTTTGGATCATTTCCTCTTTGAAGTTGTGCAGGAGTGGTGAAGAAAATCACAATGGTTAGTGACCAAAATAAATGCAACAAGCTTTGTTTTCTGCCTATTTACCTGCAAATTTATTAAACTAATTTTTTACAGTTCCCAAAAAAAGGTTCTTTACTTTGAATCATTGTTACTGAGGCTGTTTTGTCAAAATTTGACTGTAGTTAGATGCATGTGTCCAGATATGTTTTCAAGTGTTTTACGTGGTTCTTCACACTGTTTGTAGCAAACCTTAGAAAAATTACCACATGTATGATGTGTTTGGTTGCTTCCTAAGTATGCAGTGTATCACTAAGCATTGTATACTTGTATTAACATAAAAGACTTATTTTTGGTTAAATTCAACATCTACTTATATTTTAACTATAAATTATAATATTTATTTTATAAACAACATGAATAAAAACATAGATAAAATAGGTGTGTTAGTAAATCATAGTAAGAAAAGCATTTATTATGAAAAATAGTACTTATTACTTTGAGTGTGCACGAATGTGGTGCGTTGTTCCTTTGGTGTAATTTTCTATACTCTGCTAAGCTTAGTTTGCACGAGGCAGAGGAATATCATGGAAGTAGAACTTGAGCAGGGCTTCAGAAAAGTTGGAAGTAACTGTGAATGGACTATAATGAGTGGACTGAAGGATTACATTTTGTAATTGTCAATGTCTTGTCTCGTTTTGTAATATTGCATGTAATATTGCTCACACAGCACTTGCATATTTATTTCCACATTTATTATTTTCTATTATTAAATATTACCTAAGAAATTGCTACCCTATCATGAGAATTTCTATTCACGCATTTATTCCCACTAACAAAAATATATTAAACTGCACTGAAAAAATTAGTCTCAAACTCATGAATGACAGTACCACAGGACCCCTACCTGCTGATCTTCAACCTGTGTCCCCATGACAAACTCAGAGACAAGTGATTTCGTCTCCACATCCCACAGTCGACACGTCTTATCACCAGATGCTGTTAACAACTGTTTGCCATCTGGCTTCCACGCCACCTATCATTCAAAACAGATTTTCCCTCCATTATAGAAAACAATACATACCAAAAACACAAAAACTGGTTTAAAAGAAACACCACCACTTCTACTCACAGCATATACGCCTCCTTTATGGGCTGGAGATCCAATTTCTCCAATAAGGTCAGCTGATGCACCATCGTACAGGAACACTTTGCCATCAAATCCAGCAGAGGCAAAGTGGCTGCCATTTGGTGAATATCTCACAGCCTGCACGAAGCGCGTGTGATCCTACCAAAACAAGTTCAACGTAGCATAAGTGATATTTTTCTCAATACCATAAACGATAACTGCACTCATATAAATTAACAGTACTGTTATAAGCTGTCAGGGGTATATCCAAGTTCATGAGGGATGGAGGCCTAAATAAAAATATTAAGAATTATATTTCTTTAAATTTATTTATAATGCTAAAAAAATACACACAACAATTATTTACAATAATGACCTACTATCACAGCAATTAACACATTATCCTCATTGAGTACAACATTTAACGTCAATATCAATTCTAAATTAAATCCTTATCACTGTATTTACACTTCCACATTTACACATATTCAAGCAAATTGTCTTTTGCCATTATTCAAAATGTCTGTCTGCCACACATTAAGTCCCACAGTCTCTCTCCACAGTAAAGATGCTCACAGACTTCACTCTCGCTGATCACTGTCCCCGCCGTTCATCACTTCGCTGGCTCTGCACACCTGACGCTTTAGGCCATACAAGGCTCCAGACCAGACTCCCACTGTCAATTCTGAGAGGTTCCTCGCTTCCCGAGTTGCACTAGACCAAGGGCAACTACCTGAACATTCTTGCAATGATAATTCCGGGCATTCAGTCCTCAAGGATGGGAAGCAGCACTAGCCCAGATAGGCTTATCAGGGCACATGTCAATCTTCCATAGGTGGCTTGTCTGCACTTTAGCGCATGCTCTTCTCTGATTACTTGTGATATCAACAGACCCCCAGAAGGAGGGAAAGATGAATGGCACAAAGACAAAGGCGCTGCTCATAATCTCGGTGCTCGCTTCTCCAGATACCGGTGATGCCCTGTAAGTACTACACTTTGCACGCCCGAATGGGAGGGAAAGGTAAACGACACAAAGTGTCAGTAATGGTAAATTTTCCACTAAATTTAGCTTTAGACTTGTACACATAAAGAAGGGGTGCACAGTCTTAAAGATGCTGACAGCTACGTTTTATCCTCCTACCAAATGGTCGCTCGACCAAACACATGAAATTATGTTGAAGCCATTCCACAAGTTCGTAAAGTGCACTCAAATGTGGATGGAAGAGCTCCCACAAACACCTTAGTTCTCATCCAGCAGGGCACAAATGCTTACGAGAGGAAGAATGTTTGCACACACAACCAAGGGCACAGTACCATTACACCGTGCACCAAAGTACAGGGAAAAATAATGCTCATGATTAAGTTATGAAAAGTTTAGTTGAAATTAAGATCCAACTTAAGTGAAGCATAAACATCAGTTTATACTGAAAACTAATAATTCTCCTCAGTATTGAGACGAACTTCGGATGCTAAGAGAGGGCTTTGCCAGCTAACATATTTTACAATTTTCAAAGATATTTTCATTCTCAAGGCATCCACTGCCAGAGTTGTAATCGTTTTCAGTGTAATGGCAGTATTTACGAACCATAATTTTGGTGAACATTCAAGGTATGTTTGATGTCAGAGAAAAAGAGGCCATACACAACCGATGAGAAATCATATTTAAAAAAAAAACAACTTTGAAATATCAGTGGAGTGAGACTTGGGAATTTGCCAGGCTTGATTTAAATACATTGGCTGAAGCTATTCTAAAAATATAAAACTCATTCAGGTTCTGGCTCTTTCTCCTAAACATATTGTATAATCCCAGTATAAAGTACTTCACTTTAAAGTATATTTTTCAAATCCCTGGAACAGTATAAAGAACTGTATTTTTCAGTATTAAGTGTAAAATTTCCAGTTCTTTTGTGTACTTTGTCTCGAGATTCTACTCTACAGGGGAAAAATTACTCGTCACAACAAATATTCTTTACAACAAGCAGATGCTACCAACACATCCATATCCTATACTAAAACCACATGAACACACAAGTTAGTACATACAAGATAAGGGCTTTCCCACTATCAGCATCTTTTCAACTTATAAAAGAAAATGTTTAAAAATGTAAATTAATCCAGAGGCACAGGTATTACATGTAGCACAAGATGTAAATGGCTAGGGAGGGGAATGGGGGCAGAGTTCCTTGGATGTTCACATTTTACAAAAATTGTAGCCTTAAAAGAATTAACCGCATAAAACCGTGTTTGAGTAAGCGATGAGAACCATTTTACAATGGTACTCATAACTAAAAATCACAAACAAACCATTCCTGTCAATTATATCTCCTACCAGTGTTAATATGTAAGTTTACATTTTTGGTACTTGCTTTTGTACTCTTAATAACTTTCACTAATTTATTTTAACTGGGGTTAAAAATTATAATTACATAGTTGGTTACAAGCATTTATGTTCTGAAGTTTATCATACAGATTTGGACATTGCAGTATTACTATGCATCAGGAAAGGTTCATAAAAACCGTCAAGTACACAATCATTTTAAAATTAGTAAATATGAACACTGTAACAATGTTGTATAAAATGTACCAACGAAACTATAGAGTATTATTGATGTTCAGTCACACTTCTCTACAGCATTACACAATATTCTGGGAAATGACCCCTGGCTCCAGTGCCCAAAGAACTTTTCATCTTGGCATTAAGGGTGTTGGTCAGCAAAATAATTTATTATTTTATATTTATACAACATACTTTTCAATTTTTAGACATTATCAATTATTACTATCATCTTAACAAAAACTTACATACAGAAATGAGATAATTCACACTGAAAGAAGATGCTGATATACTTCAAGATGTCTGTAAAATCATACACAGAAATGTTTTAGAAATTATGAAAAACTACTGAAACTAAGGATATTCTTGCATATTTTTCATTTGTGGCTGTCCCCAAATTTTTTTAAAAATAACTTTTGCTATGTATGCCTTAAAATGAATTAAGACAAGATCTTTCAATTGCCCTTGTTAAATTTTCTGCAAACAGTTTGGTTTATTTTATTTGTATATTACAAAAACAGTAAAAATTTTGACTTTGAAATGTCATTTTGCAAAAACCATGCTAACTAAAACAATTTATCTGAGGGGAAATGTAGTTACAGATAAAGTATACAAGTTCAACAGTAGATAGTACAAATATAAAATAATTTATTTTTCGTGGCCAGGGCTTTAACAGGCTATGACATCCAAAATAGTTGAAATAGTAACAAAAAAAGGGGAAGGACCAATACTGACTTCCAACAGTTGCCATAAGGGCGAGATCTTCGCCTGTTGCCTTTCCCAATAAAAATGTCTTGTCTCCAAATGGCTTGACTTCCTGATTACTGGAATTCGACCAATATCTAACCATTAATTAGAGCTCTTTTTTCCCAGCGTTGTTAGTGGTTTCATCAGACTGGATCACGTAACAAGATGACTGCAGTACAACTTCAACAATCTTTTCTTTGAAATAAGGCCCAATACCATCTGTTATCAAGTACTTAAATTTTCCTGCAGACATAGAAAAATTCTCAGGAACTGCCCCAGGAAACATTGCCTGAAATGCATCTTTAACCCTTTGGCGAGCATGCTTGTATATTTACGAGCGGAAAAAGAAATGGCGCATAGAGCATGCTCGTATATTTATGTTTTTAACTTTGTTCTGAAGAGCAAGCTCGTTTATTTATGTTTATGCGGACATTTAAAATTTTTATCGCTGCTGCCACCTTTCATGTTCTATATCACAGGTTTTACTTATTTTTACGCCACAGTCTCTCGTGATGCGTCACTCGTACAAAAATAAAATGTGCAGTTCGTGTTTACTGCTGCCATCTCTCCCTCGAACAAAGGAACTGCTGAGAGTTGATCATAAGCAATATTCAGTTTCAAACAATCACACTAGGTTACAGCACGAGTACCATACTAGAAACTTTACAACACGCAATAAAGAGAAAATAAGGAGCACATTGTTTTACCGCCTTCGCAGCGAGGAAGTTACTTTCATGGAATTAAAAATATTTTGTTTTACTAGGACATCTAAATGCAAGCGCGCTTAACTAAGAGAAAAGGAAATACAAGAAATAATAGCAAACTGGGAATCGGCAAGTGATAGTGACATTAGTTTGATTATTTCCAATTCTGATAGTGAAGTCCATGACAATTGTGTTGCGGGAAATGGGTCATGAAATGAGGTCAGTACAGAAAACACATCCTCTACATCCAGTAATGCTAATGACATTTTTCAGTGGCTAAATGACGAATTTTCTCCACTAATTCTGCAGTTTGATGATATAACATCTGGCACTACTGACAAAATTGATTTATCAGAAAATCCGAGTGAATCTGAGGCGTTCAAGCAAGTATTTGATTCTGATTTGGTTGACTATATTGTCTGCGAGACGGATAAATATTTTACCTTTGTGACGTGAAGGAACACTCCAAACTAAAACAGTATACCAAGCCTACAGTATTGGAGTCGTACAAATTTTTTGCCATCATTACATTAACTGCACAAACTGGCCTAGCAATCCACTTCTCTTAACACCCATGTTCAGAAAAATAATGTCTCAAAACCATTTCCTATTACTGCTACAACTTCACCATTTTGCAGACAACCTGAATCAACCAGCTGGTGACAGATTATATAAAATAAGTTCTATTGTTGAATAAAAATGAAATTCGAGTAAAGTTTTTATACACGTAAAAATATCTTCATTGACAAAAGTATTGTTGTTTGGGAAGGGCGATAGTCACTCAAACAATATATTCCATCCAAACGCCATAGATTTGGAGTCAAATTACTTGTTCTGTGCGATTGCCAAACTGGCTACGTACTTGATTTTCTGATGTACACAGGAGCCATAACCAATCTCGATGCAGATACAAGTCTAGGAGTTTCTGGTTCCGTTGTCAAGACACTCCTGACTCCATATCTTGGAAAATAAAATTGCCAATTTACAGACAACTGGTAGACAAGTCCAGCACCTTCCCAGTACTTGTTGGAAAACAAAACAGGAGCTTGTGGTACAGTCAGAGCAAACAGAAAATGCATGCCAAAATTCCCCCCAGAAAGTGGCAAAAAAAATTAATGTTCCGTTTCTCCCAGACAAATAATCCTGGCTGAGAAATGGCACGGCTGGCATGACGTACACATGCTCTCAACAACACACAAGCATGAAATAAGAGAGACAAGAAAAATTTCAAAACTGGTGGGCATGTCAAAAAACCTATAACGGTTCAAGACCACGACAAAAACGTGGGTGCTGTTGACAAATGTCACATGGAGATCAGTTTCGTTGACAGTACTCGTAAATCACTAAAAATGGTACAAAAAAACTATTTTTTTCATATTCTTGACATGGTTGTGTATAATTCTTGTATTTTATACAACTGCAAGACAGGCAAAAAAAAAAAATGAAACTATTGGACAACAGGCAAAGCATTGTAAGGCAACTGATAGAAGAATTCAGCACAACACACGCACCCATGAAACGTTGACGCCCTTCGACTGAGGCCCCTGCTGGAATTGCTGACCCCCCGGTGATTGACCGCCACACACCTGCACCATCAACTGTTGCAAAAAAGACTCCTCCGAAGACAGTGCTACGTGTGTAAACACAGTGTAATAGAAAGTTCAGAAGAGAAAAGACACTCACTGGATGTGTGCAGTGTTGGATGTGTGTAATGTTGGACTATGTGTATTCCCATCTTTCAGGGACTTTCTTACATTGAAAAAATTTTGAGAGTGGAAGAAAAAGTGAAAACGTCTGAAGTGTGTGAGAAATCAATCCGCAATAGATATGTGGAATGTGTAATGATGTACTATATGTAGTTTTTTTTTTCCAGGTAATTCAATGTGTTACAAAAATTTTAATAACGAAGAAAAAGTGAAAATTGGTAAAAAATATGTATCTGTTGTAAATAACACAAAAATAAACAGAAAAATTTCTCGCACATACAAAAATATTAAAAACCTTGATCTGTGGTACACATACTTAAGCATTAAAAACATTGCTCACCTAAGGGTTAAGTCTATCAGACGAAGAAGGCAAATAATCAAAAGTTAAAGACTTCAAAGTCCAAATTATTTAGGCTCTTGTTGCAGACTCCTTAACACTGTACAATGCTATTGCACCACAACCTGGGTAAGATGAAACTGGGTTCACACAGGAAAGAGATGATGTCTCATTAGAATTTCCCCCTGACTCTGTATTGGATGTACTGAAAGTACGACTTTGTTCTGCAGGACTGACAACATTAAGATGAAGTTGACGAGGTTCTAGCTTAGTTCATTTTCCTTGTGCCTACTTGTTACAGCATGCTCAGATAGGCCTTGGCTTCCTTTGATTACACTTATCTTTGTGTCACAAATGATGCAAGATCCTTCAGTGTCACTAAAACTTCTTCACCCAACTGGAATAAAGATGACCATTAACATAAGTTTTTAGAAGCTGCCACTCCTTGAAATTGCATTTCCCCGGGAAGAATAACATTTATGAATGCAGCCAAATTTGACCACAGTCTACCAAATTAGTTATAAATGCATTTGGTGCTACTAATCACAAAAAGGTTGATTAACTAAACCTGTGATTAAGTAAACCAAAGAATATCCTGTCGCTACCATGCTTACAAACCAACAAGTGAATGAAAAATAAACATTTACAATTTCTTCCAATAAGTTGTTTGGCTGATTAAATTTTTTTAAGTGTGTGTGTGTGTCATATATGTATATATACATAAATATATATATAATATATATGTATATATATGCATGCAAGTCTGATAAGATACTTTCTTGAATATGTTTTTACGATATAAATGTAATGTAAATATCTTAAATGAAGCCACATTTTGCAATAAACACAATAAAAAAATATTTCCACAACAAAACAACTTATTTTAAATTTAAATGTCCTCAATATTACTACAAATTAAATTAATTGAAATATGTTACTGAATCCAATATTATTTTACAAAAATTAAGATTTAGTGCTGCTCATTCTGTTTTCAGATGTAATCAAGAATGGTTCACTTGAATTTAGCTGACATCAAAGGGAAAAAACAATGTGTAGAAAAATTTGGTAACAAAATTTAAAAAGAGGCATACTTTTAAAATATATTAAATCATGCATAGTTGTTTTAATAATTATTTGCAAACACACAATATGGATACAGCAACTGTGAAAGTGCATGATGATGTACTGTGGATTATACACCAAGTCAAATGTGTAGTCAGTGTAGATGTAGTACTGACCATATACTCACAAGACACAGCACATACAGAAGAAACACTAAAATAATAATTCAACTTTGTGTTGGGTGTAATGGATATGTCTTTAAACCAGAGCCATGAACCATTATGATGTTAATATCAATGTATAACAAGGCATTTATTTTACTCTCACACTCAAAACACTCAACTGTGTAACCAATAAAATGAAGACAAAAAAACTTATTTAAATAAAACACATTTATCACAATTAATGTAATTTATATTTACTAAGGCTTTTTGGGAAATAATAAAAAAAATTCATCGCATAATTGCATTACCCTTTTAAACTAGACAAATATTTAATTCACATATCACTTTAATTTTTGTTCGACTTATTGAATTACTTAATATCTACTAATGGCTGGGTCGAGTTTAAAACAATAATTGAATGTTCTGATTTCAAAAATTTTGCTACTTAAAAAAACTTAAAATGTTTAAGTTTTAATGTTTAGCTTTAATAGGTAGAAACAGTTAATTCTTAACAGGGCGGTGACGTAGGTGGTGATATTTCACAAAACAAGTAGAATTATAAATAAAATATGCGGTGAGAGTTCAGGGCTATGAAGATAAGGGGAATTGTGGGGTAAAAAGGTGTGTAAAATATGTATGTTACCGTTATATTTCCGTATGTGAATACAATTGGAATACGACAGATGATACAACACACCAGACGTGTGTAAATTTAGTCACCTAGGTAGGCGGTGTGTCCTCTGCCAATTCAGCTACTGTCACACATGATTGGCACATTACCTCAACATGACCTACTAAAAATGCGAGAGGTACTGGCCAAAACAACGTTAATTCTATAAACTGGCAAATGCACAGAAGCACTTGTACCCTCCATTCTTCAATCACAAGCCTTCAAATGGTTGGGTTCAGACGTCGCAAACCATGCGCACACAATACTCCACTCACCGTGAACCACACAGTATGCTATATACCGGGCAACTAAACGCAGTACATGTCTGCGCCGACAGCATTTCATGACTATTTAACATAGCGTCCGACGTAAACAAAGCGGCCAAACTCCTTGAATTTTATCTATTTTATTTAGTACGTACTACGTTCTACTTATTTTCCCATTACGCCCTCCTCAACATTAAAAAGGTAAGCTGTGCAGAACCTATTTATGTTTCTTTTGTGGGTCTACTATTGTTTCCTTCAGAAAAACCGCTATTCTTTACAATTATCTCAAATTCATCTAAAAATATGAGAGAGGCTTCCCGCACATCTCTCTTACTAGGTCGGTCAAACAAAACTATCTTCCACCTACAGTTCAAAGGCGAGGTTTGATCGCAATGTCTTCCAAAAATCGTAACCGACTTTTACTAGGTACAGCATATTAATGTGAAACTTGTCACAAATGCTTAAATTATAAAATAAATAATAATTAAATTATTTTCCACCACATTAAATTGTAAAATAAAATATTAATGTAACATGTGCAGTATAAATCTCCCGATACTCAACACACACACATGCACACACAAAACATATATACACACACATGTGTGCATGCACACACATATTCATATCACACACATTGTTAGGGCAATATCTAAAACATGAAAATATTTTTTTTAAATTAATATTTCTTATGTATCAATATATTAAGGTTTTTGAACAACTTTGTTATTAACAACAAACATAGGAGAAAAATTATAGAAAATATAATTTCATAAAGGATAATGTGTGAAACTTTACAAACCTCACAGTATGACATCAAAATAGAGAAAAAAATTTATCGCCCAGGTTCCATTCTATATCTGAATAATTACAAATGAGAGGAAATTGAAATGAACATAAAATATTGCAGACATTTCTTTGAAACACTAATAAGTTACCTTCTTCGTCATTTTAAACTTGAAGGGTGGTCCTTCAAACACACCAATTGTATTATCTTCACTCCCTGTTACGATACGGAATGGCCTAGCTGGTCGGAAGTCAGCAGAATTGATGGGCTTGGACTGGCCAGATATTTCACCTACTGACGTTCCAGTCTCCGACATGAAGACATGGCCAAACCTACGTTATATTGCAAAAAAAGTTGCATAATAGTTAAATTCAACATTAAAACATATATATCAACAAGAAGACTGTTTTATTACATTGTTAAATCATTTTCATGCTACACACACTGCTGATTATTGAACAAATTAATTACAGAAGGTGTCAGCAGACATAAGTAAAAAAAAATTGCACTTGTTATAAAAATATTTACTCCCTACTCTTCAACAAATTAACAATAAAACTGTAACAAAATCTGCCAACCATATAATCTGAGATCTTAATGCTATCTCATTTGAATCCCAAGCAGTAGATTACATATTTCTGACTAAAATTCTTTTAATTAAATGGCTTAAAAAAATCACAAAACTAAAACTCTTAAGTTTTCATAATTTAAAACATTATACAAACACAATTTACACTGGTGAAATAATGCACTCTTCAGATACTATCAATAAAAGTATACACAAAATAAAAAGTTTCATAATCTATAATTAAACCTTCTTTGAAAATGATGGCTAACTCGCGTAAAGTACCACAAACACTATTTTACTTATAATTATGCGAGTTAAGGTTACAAGTAGGCCGCTAGGGTACCCAAAATACACAAAAGGACAGGAATTCAAGTACTCAGTCTAGTAGTACTTTATGACAGGCGCACACACGAGAAAGAGGACATTTTTCACGTAGTTGCACAATCTTAAGTTTTGTTGGGTAGGCCAGATTTATTACGTGGCGAGTCGCAGGACACTGCAGTGTACAAGTAGTAGACTGTGAGTACTTGAATTCCTGTCCTTTTATATATTTTACTTATAATTATATTTTTTTTATAGTGCAGAACCCTGAAAAAACTTTTAAAAAACTCTTATTTACATTAAAATCACTATCTCAAATTACTTACCTGTCATACAAAATTTGTAAATGAAATCCAAATAAAAATAAATGCAATTTTCTATTAAAAACTTATGTTTACACTCAAATTGGTTCCCTTGTCTATATAATATTCATTCTGATTTTCATTTGTCAACAGTACTTCAAAAATTTCCTTTCAAGCAATGTACAGGAGTAAATATATACCTTATGAATATTGTTTCTGGTATTTATTTACCTCCACCCACTACACTGAGAATTTACCAAAGGGCTTAACTAGACTACAGTACAGAGAGAATCCATAATGCAGAAAGCACCAACCAAGCCTTTCCATAAGAAAATAAACCTAGATGTTAAATTTTGAAAATCATATTAAGATATTAGTATACACTCATTTGCTAAAAAAAAATTACCACCATGAAAATGCCATGCAGGAGCACGTGAAGTGGGTACGGGCACAAGACATGGTAGTATGTATACAGATATTAAAATATTGTACCATACCAAATGGGAAAATGGGGTTGTCAAACTGCACCAGGTAGGGGAGTGCAAATGGTTGCAGAATTTCCTGCACGTAACACCATGCCGCCAGGGTTCCTTCAATTACCACCCGTAGGGTGAAAGAATCTTAGGACATAACACCCCACACCGTGAAACCTTTTGTTGGGGTGGTGTGCAGCTCTACAAACAAATGTGGATCATGGTGCTGGGCAGAAAGACACCAGACTCAAATTTGGTGGTCGTCTGCATGCTGACAGAACTGTGATTTGATGCTGAACACCAATCCACATGCAGCCTCAATGAGAGATCCTGCTCTCCTAGCCACCTGGATATGGTACTGGTGGATACAGGCGTATCACCACCTACTGTGAAATGTCCCTGGATGGTGCACAGCACACCCATGGAGTGCTTGCAATCTGTCACACAATGAAACAATCATCCCTGCTAGTAGTCTGTCAGGGTCAACCCAAGCCTTCTTGATGGGTGTGAGTACCCTTCTATTCACACTGCGTCCAACACCGACAGAACAGTTCACGTGGCGAGCAATGTGCCGAAATATCCAACCTGCCTCAGAGGTCAACGATGCGGCCCCTCTGAAACATCCAGCTGGGCAAAGGCTTGTCGAATGAACCATCAGGGCGTGCTGCGTGTTCACTGAACTTGGCTCTGTGGTTCACACTGCTACTAAGGCCCTATTCTGTCTCTTGTAGCTATGAAAGATGGAGNAAACATCCAGCTGGGCAAAGGCTTGTCGAATGAACCATCAGGGCATGCTGCATGTTCACTGAACTTGGCTCTGTGGTTCACACTGCTACTAAGGCCCTATTCTGTCTCTTGTAGCTATGAAAGATGGAGGGAAATGTATGGCCCCTTAGTGACACATCCATGCACACAAGCACCATTAAATGCAAATGGGACACATGGCGGGCTATGACAATACTGTGTGGCAACATTTCATTGTACTCCTACAATTCGTTTCTGATCAGTTTTTTTTTGCAAATGAATGTATATAATTTTAGTAATGATTATGTTTCGCAAATATGCTTAAAGTGTTGTGTTACAAAGTTTTCTTATTCATGGGCATGCAGTGGTGGTAAATATTATACTGTTTTATTCGTACAATTTATTATCTATACATATCCTTTTCCTTTGTTTGTGAACAGTCAAGAATGTGGTGTTACTTTTGCTTTGAGAAAGAGTAAACATTTTCAGTAAAAGATAACCCAATTTCTANGCAAATGAATGTATATAATTTTAGTAATGATTATGTTTCGCAAATATGCTTAAAGTGTTGTGTTACAAAGTTTGCTTATTCATGGGCATGCAGTAGTGGTAAATATTATACTGTTTTATTCGTACAATTTATTATCTATACATATCCTTTTCCTTTGTTTTGTTTATGAACAGTCAAGAATGTGGTGTTACTTTTGCTTTGAGAAAGAGTAAACATTTTCAGTAAAAGATAACCCAATTTCTATTAATAACTATGTTACCATCTGCATCTGTACCACACCCATACCATAAAACATATACATTTTTAATTACAAAACAAATTAAATAAAAAAACTGTAAAGTGTCAATGCAGGAAGCAAAGTTAATAACACAGCATAATATTTTTTACATTTATATAGTAAAAAAATATGCCAATATTTAAATATAACAATGCACAAAAATCTGTCATACCTGCAACATGCATAAAGTTAGGATAGGTTGTTTGTATCATAACCTTACATTAGGTTTTCGGGAGTTTTATGCACATATAACTAGTTTACATAAAAAATAATATAGAAGTATTTAAGCATTATTAAATATAACTTTTATCATGTGTGAATATATACCCCCACATAAAACAGATGTTTTTAGTTACAAAGAAAAGAACATCATCAATAAAATGTTCCTTTACTGGAGATATATGTGAGAGTGTATATAATATGATGCTAATATTTTTTTCAACGTTTAACTATTTTAAATAACTTTAATTAAATTATAAAAGATTAATCAAATTTGCCACACTATTAACATATGCTATGCAAAGTGAATGGGCATCACTAGCACACCCAACCATTATTTGGCCATCACAATCTAACTCCTATGATGTGGACAAACTCTTACTTTGGTTTAGCAGATGAGGCATGTCATGTAGGCACTTAGTTTACATCAGTATTAAAGTGGATATTAGAATAAAATACTGAGAGAACATTGAAACAAGACTATCTTTTTCACTTAAAATGAAATAAAACAAAAATAAAGGAAGGCTTCACATCAAGAGAAAGAAACTACGAGGTTCTGCAAAAAATTACACCCTCATTTAAAAAAGATGGGGAAGCAGGACGAGAAAAGAAAAATAAAAGGAAGTAACATCTGCAAGTAAAATAAAATTAAATTTTAAAAAAGAAATGTAAACCTGGAACATATGTTTTGATGAAGTTTGTAGGGATTGTGAAAAAATCAAACTCATCAGTATGTGGATGTCAAAGTAGCATGGATAAGAAACATGAGGTAAAAAATTATGTTTTTTAAATAATGTACTAGTAAAAAAACTTTCAAAATGAATGAGGAAATGATAATTGTTAATAATAGTATAACAACTTTTAAAAAAATATAAATAAATATATAAATAAATAAAAAAAAAAAACTAGAAAATAGTATGTATAGACATAACTAATAAAGCTGAATATGAATTTCATGAGAGCATCACAATATTCTCAGTACATACTACGAAATATGATAGTGGGGAGGGATGATAATATAAGGGAAATTGTGGGGTAAAACATGTAAAAATTATGTAAAATGTCAAATCAGGTCTTTACTGCGCTAAATGCAGGAAGACCTAACCTAACTTCATGTATTTTCATGGCAGTATCACAGACGGTGTGTCGACGTGCTATCATGCGTCAGCAAATATTCCTTTTACATGAAACTCCAAGTTTTGCGGATGTTCGAGCAATTCGTGCTTATTATTACAAAAAACTACAGGCATGCCTTGAATCAGAGTTCTGGGGGCTTACACCTCTACTAGCATCGAAGACTCCGGAATAGTGCATAATATTTTGTCATGCTTGAAAAGTAGTTTTGAATGTGAGGGGACTACGCTATCATCATTTACACAGGATCACAGTAATTTTACACAGAGTAAAAACTTTAACTGCAACATATTTGGAAGTTAGGTATAATTTGATTAGGTCTTCTGCACTTGACATGGCTAGGTGCCAGCTAATATACAACATTACACAGCATAATTCACTACACTTAATACAATCTCCATGCTAAAATTTGACTACAGTCAATTAAAATAATTAACCAAACATCAATGGCATTACTCGCCCATGCACGTAAGCTGCCAGTACACCTCCTTAGTGATGTACTGCTGATGACTCACAAATATATTACGTTTACCTTCTGTTATAACGAGTCTGAACTCCACAAATACTCTTATTTCCACACAATAAATCAATTTAACACGTCACACCGAAATAATCACAAAGAAATACAACTTTTAAACATCACGAACAGCATTCACCAAACCACCATTGAAAACTGAAAATAATGGTAAAACGTATAACCAATTTCCGCTTGGCCGAAAATGTTTGCCAAGAAAATGTTAATTCAGAAAATTGGCATTCATTAGGGGAACGACTGCCACATAGCCAACTCACAGACCCAGAGACACTCGCACTAGCACCCTCCATTCGTAAATCACAAGCCTTCGCCTAACCACTCCATTCGCTGCCAACTGCACTTACCAACATATAACCCTCAAACTGATTCCTATACAGTATAGTAAAATTTAAAGTGGACTGCAGACTGTTGATTCACATTTGTCTTCTACACTACAGCATTGTAGGACGAATATACAGTGGTGATACATGTAAACAAAGCCTCATTAACGCCTCATATTATACACACTTATTTCATGGGACATATTACAACCGTCTTATGAACTTCAACAAGGTAAGCCTTGCAAAAGCAGAATATACGTTTTCATAACTCTCGGATGTTTCTTTCAGAAAAGCTGCGATTCTTAATAATTACCCTAGCTACATCCTGAGCCACTGCCGGCTGTAAAACATTTTTGAATGAAAACTCTTGTTTAAATCCTTTACCAGACATCCAATGGTAGGTTGGGGAAAGCTTCTTTTCATGTTAATACTTTCTCAAGCAAGGACTGTATGCAGATCTTCAGAGAATATGAATCACTATTACAAGGACCCAACTTCAAATAAAATAAGATGGGCATATACACACAGCTTTTGCACCAATAAATCTGAGGAATTAAAACTTGTATTACTCTGATCAACCAAAGTACATACGTAAAATTCATCATGGCATGTTACGACAAACACAAGGTCACATAAAAATATATTAAAATTACTGTGGTGTACCTTTCTCTGCCTTCTCCAACCACCACCATCCTTTGACTGTCTGGTGACCAGGAAATGTCTTTAATAGGACCACCAATGGGCTGAAACTCATTCTTCAGAAGATGTTCTTTGTTAACAGTATCCCAAATTCTGACTTTTCCTGATTGGTCTAAAACAAATTTTTTGAAAAATAACAGCAATACAAACTATACGCTGGACTTTTCCAGGGTTTTGAGCTCTACAATGCACTAAGTTTGGGGACAAAAAGCATATATAAATTTGAAAAAGTGGTAAAGTTAGAAATTCAAAACACATGGAGATATTCCACCTTACGATTGTCATAGCCTACTACTGTAACTGTCATAAAGTATCATAATAATTGTAATTTTCCTTATATTATGCACAATTCACATAGATTCCCTCATTGAATTATATAATTAATGCTTTGAATAGTTGTATCTTTGCATTAGGCTTGTCTATATGACAATACTCCAAGATACTTTTACTGTACAGATTCAAATGCTGAAGTACTTCATATTATTCAACTGTACTTACCTTCTTGACAGCTGAATATTTAGTTTATTTTATCTATTTGTTATCTAACTAATGACTCCTGTTTTACTGATTATATGCCTGAGTTTAATTCTTCTACACCAATATGTTCCCTACGAATAGTTATATTTGTACTTATCCACCTTAAGATAATAGTGTTCTACATTGCATATTCACTGTGGTTATTACTTACAAATAGTAGTTGTATCACTACTTATCTACCTTTGACAATAGTGCTCTGCGTTACATATTCACTGAGGTTATTCTTTAACTATGTAACCATTTTATTTCCTTCTGTTGTTCTCATCTATGTTAATGACAAATATATATTTTTTTCCTCAACCAAAGTATAGTTTGTATCTGTTATTGGTAGACAATTAGAATATCTAGGGCAAACATAATGCATGTGTACATTTGTATGTATTAATATTGTTAATGTGTGCGTGTATTGCAAGTTTTATTTCTCCAGTATAATTTGTGTGTATACAACTTACGAATTTGGTGTAAATCTTTATGATTAATCTTAATATCTGTCTGCTTATATTAAAGACTATGTTTTTATGGGTATGTGTTTTATTCCTGTGTGTTTGTATGTGTGTTCACGTGTGTAATTCTAACATGTTCTACACCCTGGAGCAATTTATGCTCATTTTTGGGTCTATGGAACACAATAATAATAAAATATAATAATAAACCTCACTTTGTTTATAACCAATTTCTCACTTAACTACTCATGTATTGTTTGCACTACTTTTAAACATGTAAGTGTGTGTCTGTCTGATGTACCAGCATTTTCAAAATCTCCACCTGAAGCAATTGCTTAAGAGGATTTGCATTTATCAAAAAATGGATTTTGAATAAAACTTTAAAAACATTTAAATAAATAAATAAATAACATAATGGTTATATTTATAATTACCTCCCGATGCAATGTAGAACCCACTTGGAGAATATTTTGCAACATTTGTGGCACAGGAATGCTCTGTATATATGTCCGATATTGCAGGATTCTGGAAATAACATAGCTATATTAAATATCAATTTAAAAATTGCACTTCTCGCCTAGGAGCCATCAATAGATTAACTTACCTCTATATTACGAATAATTACACTATTCCCATTTGTGTACAAAAAATTTTTTCCTTTAGGGTCACCACCTAACACAATTGGCTGACCTCTCTGGGTTCTGGGTAGAGTTGCAAAAATATATTCTGAAAGAAACAAATTCATACTATTTAGTTTTTGTTAACACATAATACTATTGGCATTACAAATCTAGCTGCAAAATTGATATATGGGGCGATTATCTAATTATAACCTTATAAGGTAAACGGTTTTACTCTTTCAAGCGATGACAGCCTGTTTCGTCACGGTATGACAAATATTACGGTCCGATTCGGCCAACTGCCGCCGAACACTACGTTATCTGAACTACCCGCTGTTAATTCACAGAACTAAAATACGCTTCTCTTTCCTACGCCCCATCACATCACAAGCAAAATGTACAGAATATGTTTAAACACTAACACTGTGCACTTACTGTTAGAATATGACATATTCTTGTGACTAAAGCTTACTAAAACGTATGTAAATACCGCAACGCCCACTTTATCAATCTATCACTCGCAGTCCCGCACTTCTCAACGCTCAGCTCTTTGTACTTTACCATATATGGGAGATGGGATCAAAATTTTATTTCTATACGATGGTGGCACTGCTGTTGTCAAGTTACAAACAAATGACATCAAAAACAACCATAGACTAAAGATGAGGTAGACAGAACACAACGCTTTTCTACCAACACAAATCGAAAAAACTTGAGGCTAGTGGATATGAGGTTAAGAACGCTTTTTTTTATCAATAAAATTCCCTTGATCTTGAGCTCGTATTAGGTACAGCACATTTTTAACCTCTAACGTTACCTGACCGGTCAGGGATGGTAATGCAGACGTCATCCCTTGACTAAGTTAAAATATAAAACAATACTCCTATTCACTAAGTGACCACAAAGTCACAGTTCTCAGGATCGTGGGCCGATTGACCTCGTCGCTGTATCCCCTGACACACACGGTACACATTTACAGGAAAACTTAATATAAAGCCGGGGTATTCAGGCTCCCCCACATGCCTTAATATTAACGTTTAACTTACAAATGAAGGATACCTCCTTGAGGGGTCGATGACTTCCTGGATAGGGCCAGGACACGAAATATAACTCTAAATGAGAAAGCACAAGTTTCGGTTAGCTCAAGTAAATTGTATTGCCGAATAGTGTACACAAATACATGTATGCAATACAAATTAAAGTGGACCTGACTCACAAGGTCTGCCAGCAGCTGTTATTATACAAAAAACCAAGAATTGCACGAAAACTTTCAAGATTAATTTAACTTCCAGGGTCGGTAAATTGAGCTGACGGAGGGGTGCTGCGAACGCGGGGAAGACTGTTAGTACAATAAATAAAAGTATCAGTAAATTACGTTAACCTATGGCAGTTAAATATTCAGAACACATTATGAAAGTTTTGTACTTTTATAAGTAGTTAAATAAATTATTAAATATTACCAGTACTACTTAATAATACAAGCGGAAAATTTTTATTGCAATATTTTATAAAGTAATTTAAAATGTAGTGAAGCCCCTTCTCTGGTGTTCATTGACTTCCTTATTGGAGCGAATATGATAGATTCTACTGAATTGCTGATTTTTTTAATGTATTAATTTTTGTGCATTCTTAAGCTATCTCAGATCAAGATTTCAACTATTTTTAGAATACTTTTATACAATAATTCCAAAGAAAGGTGTAAGCATATCTTAAAATCAATAATTTGTATTTGTCAAAGCTGTTCTTTAATACACACGCATATATATATATATATATATATATATATATATANATGCCATAATTAAAATGTAATTCGAGCCCCAAATGCAGCATGCATTAATTTTGAACCTTGACATTACTTGCATTGATATTGGTGTAAAGTGACATTGGCATTTGAATGAATGTGTGTATGTTTGCTTGTATAAAATGAAAAGAAACACTGCATTTTTATCAACGTATGTGTCAAAAGGGAGACTATAAGAAATACCTACAAATAAAGATTTAAATGAATACATCTTACCATCGTAAATTCTAGAAATTTGTAACTAGTTAATTAAAAAACTTAATTTTCCGTTTATTTTTTAACTTATACTTACATATATTTTTCTATCCAAACATTTATTTGTATATAATATTTTATTGTAGTAATTTAAATTATGATATTTCCCTGGTCTTGTCACCGTGTAACATAAAATAATAAATGAAGAATAAAGGAAAAATATAATACTGGGAAAAGGAGCGCCACTTTTTCATGGACCAACACTTGGCAACTTGGAAAATCTGGCAGTGAACTTTGGAGTGGTGCTGGATCTGGGTGACGAAAGTTAATTTAACATTCCATGTAAAATAAAAGACTATGGAAGCTTTGTGGTAATTGGTACTAAATGGTGAATTCCCAAAGGCATGGTGAATTCTAATGGTGACCACCACTGTCACCATTAGAAGACCAACTGAACTCAGCCCAAAAGCGCGCGCGAGAGAGAAGAAATATAAAACACTAACAATATAAGGAACAGTTACACTCCTATAACATAATCCTTAATTACAAAACATATAAGCACTTACTAACTGATTGAAATACACATAATTCAAAAATGCATCGGATCTGCCTATCTTAGTCCCTTGCTTTATCCATTAGGTTTGAAGCATAACTAATACTGAATAAAAGAACTATTAAAATTATTTGCAGCCTCAAATTTCGGGTACTGTTGGATGGTATGGGTTGCCTGAGCTAGGCGAGTTTACTTTTATCCCAGTAGGGTCGGGGGTAGCCATGTCTGAAAGGCAGTAAAAAAATTAAATTTTTGTGTTTAGAATCTTTCAATAGTAATGGCAATTGTTTACACATTCTATAAATATGTCTCGCTTGATGCCACACTCACACTGACCGTACATGCACACACAGATACATTATATGTATAGTGGGGGCGCACAATGGGCGTTACTGCAAGGGAATCTTGTTGTCATTGTCACCCTCTCGCTTCATTCATTTCCCTGGTGGCAACTTTACCTCGAGAGCCGTCCCGAATTATTATGCCCTCAAAAGTTGCCTTTTGAGGACATAAGGTGGGACGGCCACCTGGCTCTGGCAGTGCCTCGGATGTCTTGAATAAAGGGTGCACGCCTAGCACACCACACCGAGGCAGGAGTAGTGGAGATGTAACCACCACATTCGGGGCTGACTTTCCCCATTAGAGGGCACATCACAGCTGTGCAAGTGTAGTGGGACGAACAGGTTAAGGGAGAGGAATGCGACATGCGTCAAAAATATACTCGTTTCATTGCCAAATGCATATTCAGCTCGATAATTATAACAAATCGTACCTTTTCGGAAAATGGCAAAACATATCTGAGAACTGCAATATTGGGCATACAGATTATGTTGAAGTATTATTACATGTGCATGTTTGAAAAACGTTTTTTACTCCATTTTAACGAAATAAGTTGGTGAATCAATATTTAAACGCTCGGATAACAGGTTAACTAATATNTTTTGTTTTCCTTTTACTTAATTACTATTAAGATTTTTTAAACAGCAGTTTTTTAATGCTAAATTTTATTTTATTATTACATTTCCTTGTTATTTATTATCCATCATCCTATTGTTTTAGCAGCATTTTTACATCAACTATTTATTCGAGTGAGTTACTTAATTTATGGGAAAATACATTTACATAGTGTCAGCTAGAAATTATCCGTTTTAATAAACATTACGTGTCGTATCACTGTAGTCTGCAGTATCAACAAAGACAGTTTAAACTATTTTTATATTTTAAACGTTATTTAATTTTGATGTCTATTGCAAGTAATTTGCCAATTGACACCAAAATTAAATCTAATTGAATCTAGTTTATACAAATAGTTATTTGCGTAGCTAGAGATGTCAGTTGCTTTACTCGAAAACAGGGATAGTTTCAAATTATTTGTTTAGATCGTGTTTGTGAACACTTCACTTTGATGACGTAAAGTGCTTTCTTATTCACTGTGCGTCCTTGTTTTGAAAATTTTGTTAGTCAAAATAAAAAAAGTTTACACTCTGAAAATTAAATTGTGTGTTTCATCTGACTACCTAAAACTACTGCTTGTTGTTGGCCATATTTGCACTCACTCTGTCGTATTGAATTTGTATGCTGCTGTTAAAATTGCACTCTGTGCCAGGGCAGGCTAACTAGAACACACTGAAATCGGCCAGTGCATTTATTGGAAATGGGCAATGTTTCTCTAACTTTAGGAACATATGCGTTTTTTAAGACGTTTTATTGGCGGGCTGTGTGGAATGCACACGAATTACAAATTGGACCTGCTAAGTAACAAAATAATATCAGAAATATACCAAAAATTTAGTTCATATAATTTAAAGTCAGCAATTAACTTGTAACAATTTCCCCGTACACGCTTATTCGAATATTTGACAAAGAAAATCTTAGACATTTTTTATCAAATATTTCAATACTCCCGTAAAATAATTTTTAAGTTACAACTGCAACTAACAAGTTCACCATTGCAGTACGAGAAGGCCGGATTTAATCGTTTTTACATGTTCAGGTAGTAACAAATATGTTGTACATTTACTATGTAGTTTTATTGTGTTCGTAGTGAATGAGGGTGTTGTTTAGGAGAAATCATATATAGGCAAGAGTTTGATATGCTTGAATTAACTCTTGGTAATATGGGTGCAAAAATAATTTATTTTTAAATTTAGGTGTATTTATTGGTCAGTACTGTATTCAAGATTTGTATTTATTTTGTGAGTAATTAAATGAGAAGAGTAGTCAATAAAATACTTTTAGCTCATAATCTTAAATAAACAAATTTATGTTAAAACATCAGTTTTTCACAGGATCATAACATATAAGTATGCTTGAAAATCATTTAAAGCTACTTGGTCTACGAAATTCGTTTACTGAAGGCAAAATTAAATAGTACCTAATACATGTACACATTGATGGTATTAATGCATTCAAGATATTGGCCAGAAAACATGAAAATCATTTACGGTAATAAGGGCATTAGTTTCTTTGGTTAGTGCAGTTCTTGAACTAAACCAGATTCTGGTGGGGACTTGCATGCCAATTCCACCTTATAACAGGTCATGATTGAAAGATTAATCATATATTGTAATAGTTCTAGTAACAGCAAACTGACTTGCACAAAGTACAGGAAACACATGAGGCGTACTCTTATGAAAATAGTAGTTGGAATTTTCTGATAAAAATACAGTACTGTATACAGTAATTTACATGACTCTGAGGAAATGTTTTCACAAACTAATCCTACAAATAATTATTTTGAATTTAAATTAGAGATATCAAGATGGAGTACACAACACTGTTAATCGTTGCGTTGCTTTGACACGACCAGGTGTCTCAGGATGAGATGAATGTCATTGTTACCTTATGTGGTTGAGGCATGTAAAATAATTAAAGTGCCTGTTACCATAACTCAGAACATACGTTAGAATGAGGGTTGTGTGGTTTACTGCCCATGGGTCCCTGGAGTTCTCGTCAGATGAATCTGCAGCTGATGCATGTAATTCAATTGTGCCTGCCTAGTTTAACATTACGTCATTACACTGGTTAAGTCCTGCTCATGAGACTGCCTTGGCCATCTCGCACACCGTTAGGTTATACTTACTTGCTCCAAGTAGGTGCAGCAACCTAAACAACCTAAGGGCTGAGTACTTATGTAAAGATGTTAAAGTTGGTGTAAAACTTGGTTTAGTGTTCATTTTCCTGGTACATTTACATTGCACTTATGTACTGACTAAAAGCACGTGGGCTTTGCGGTAGGCCTACAAATGGCTGAAATGGTAAATAGTGGCGCGAAACCACAAAGCGAATTACTGATTGTGGGAAAAAACTCAATGCCCTGGGAATGATTTGCAGGATGGCATATGGTCCTCCCCTATGCTCATAATTATGTAAAAGGTTCCAGTTAATAATGTCTATTGCAATTTTACATGCTATAATGTATAAATAATTTACAGGAGTTGGTATGGCACAACCTTTAAATAAGTATTTGAAAAATATTAGGGCAGTTTTGGCAGTCTGCTGAAAGGTGAAAGATATATGATTGCACTCATTAATTAATTATACTATTTATGTCTGCAAAAATTATTGCTGGTTTCAATCCTAATGAGGAGCTTCGCCAATGGGTTATGTCCAAGTTCACCAAAGGAGTGAGGGCAACCATGCCTGAACACATGAAATATAAAGAAACTTGAGTTAATATGTTTTTAATGGGGCCCTGAGCCTATGTAGGACCTGCCTAATTAATTATACTGCACTTTGATTGCATTCCCACCATTCCATCTCATTTCCTCCACACCATTGCTGTAGACATACAATCTCTGGGAGAGATGCTGGGCATCGCGGTGCTACCTGCCCCGCCAATAGCTGGACGTCTGATGGTGGTGGCAATCGGGGGGACACAGTGCTGGGCCACTTGTCATTTGGCCTCAAGAGGTACCCCTTGAGGCAAATAAACCAAGACGGCCGCTTGAGCCACATAGTTGGTGACGGCGAGGGCAGGGTGCTTTCAACCTCGTCACCTCATGTCCGATTTACTGGTTCATTGGTCAACAAGGGTATGGTGTCATCCATGTCGGCTGTTGACTACAACGGCACAAATGGTCACTTGAGAGCTTGTGGATGCATGTTTCATGTCAGCTTATAGGTCTAAATATGTCTGGTGAATCAATGCATACCTTGGAAGAACAAATTCTAATGAGCAAGTTTCCTCAAAAATGACCACACTCATGAAAATCAATGAAACACATTCAAAATGATATTGCTTCATAATTTTACAAACCTGCCCCACCAAAACCAGAAATTTTATGAAATAGGTAAATAGCTTTTTGAAACAGGCTCCATCAAAAACAGATCCCACTCGAGCAACTTGTGCTCAGGCTGCTGCATCAGTTGAACAGTCATGTAAAAAGTCATCACAGGAATGTGGAATTCTGTACACAACATTGAGACACACGTTGAAAGACTTAAGTTTAACATCAATAAACCTCATTTTGCAATCAAATAACTGATAATGACATGATGAGACAACATGACACTTTCGGAAAATGTATTCTACATGTGTGAAAGAGATTTATTTGGATGTGTGCAATTTATAAAAGTGAGAAATTGATACACTTCTTTGAAGAAGAGAACCTGCAACATGCGGTGATGTGGATTACTATAGCCATTGCATTCCTGTTCGGTCCACATTTCTTTGAAGGTGCTGCGAATCATATCAGATACCTCTCCATATTAAATTACTGGTTTATTCCTCAACTGGAAGGTTGAGGACTTCTTGGTTAAGTCTTGTTCCAGCAGGATGGGGCCCCAGCACACTGTGCAGTTTTGTTTTTTATTTATATTTTTCATTTCACTCCGTTGATCCAACAGGTTGTTTAGAGGACAACTGGGACATGGGGTGTGTCAATTTGTTGCACATCCCGTAAAGGATATCTTGATTAGGTGTTTCGAGTTGAATGGATTGAAAGAGGTTCTGCACAGTAGTTACCAGCACCTCTGGAGTGGCCACCCCACAGTCCTGACCTGTCATCAAGTGGTACTGCAATGTGGGGATACATCAAACAGAAGGTATCTACTAACCGTTATGGGGCATTTGACGAAATTAAAGATGCCATTAGAAATGCATTTGCTTCAATCACTCGTGCAATGTTGAGAAGGATTTCACATCACACTTGGAAACGAATAAACCTATAGTATTAAAATTATGACGCGAATACAGACACATTGGAATACGGTTGTTGTAAAGAGCCAAATTTGATCAGACATTTTAACATCATATTATATTTATGCATTAATATTATACATGAATGTAAGAAAAATACATAAGTGGTAATGGGATTTTTGGCTCACCTTGTACGATATGCAAAAATTCATCTCTACATAATGATTTAAAAAATTTATTATGAAATGACAGAAAAATGCAGTACTTGCGGTATCAGTTTAAGTAAATAATTGCACCACCAGCTATTTTACAAGAACATATATGATCATTTATGAACTCTTATGTACATCAAATGTCCACCACTGAGATTACTTTTTTTAATAGGAAAAATGAGCAGAAAACAAATGATGCCACCTTTGCCTTTTTTAGTAGTAACATTAAATCAATTTACAACAGGATTGCCATACTGGAAGCATGTCTTATTACTCTTAGCACTGAGTGCATTTTTAATTTGGGTGTTTGACGGTCGCAGTTACTTAGGTGTCGTACTCGTATGGCACATAAGTTAAATTGATAATGGTTGGACACACTCATGAAATTACTTGGAGTTCCATGTTTGTGTGTCCTAGTTGTTTGGAACCCGTTGTCACCTGAAAGTTCTCTTACTCGTCATATTTCTGTACACAACCACGCCAAAAAATATTCAATTTATTACAACAAAATAAAGTTTCTCTCTAAATTTCTTATCCTGCGTGGGAAGAATTTCTGATACTTGTGTTTGTACCACTCGAAGAGAGATATTTTGAATTAGCAAAAGGGTTTAAAATAAATTATGTAAAATATTTAGCACCATTACAAAATAATTTCTTGGGTAATGTGAAGGAGAGAATTGAAGTCCAGCTTTTTAGACAATCTTATCTACTAAGACTGGTGGTTGGTGAGTAATTAAAAGCTTACGACTGATATTTTCAACAGGGTAACAGATAATCAGGGTAGTTCTTCAATGCAAGTTTGGATAATTAAGTAAAGAGAGGAAGCAGTGGACACATCTAGAACTTTATGATATGTACTCTATCTACTCTACCAGCAAATGTTAAATTGAGAATGACAAATTTTTTCGAGGTACTGGACAACACACAAATTTTTTTTAAATAACTTGCAATTTCTTTGTTTATTATTTATGTTTGAACTTATATTACTGTAATAGATTGTAATGTCTAATAATGGAGAATATCAGGAGGATGTGACAGCTTTTCCCACGTATGAACTTTTCTCACTGCCCTCGAATGGGATTGACGTAACAGCATCGTGCAAATTCCATAGGACCTATGGCGCAATGCCTGCTGAACCACGCCACATCACGACAGGTTAAGTTGTTTCCGTTTGTTCAGAAGGTTTCGTTGTGCGTTGCTACCTACAGCAGTGTTTTAAGTGGTTTGTTTCTATTTAGATGTCATCCCTGAACTCATGGTGGTACACAGAGTATGCGGAGGATATACATGCTGCGTTGCATCAAAAAGAACGCAAACGAGTGCATTTCCATTACCAGTCTCCTCAGGTAGGAGCCACAATAATACCACTGCAGATAGCACCTTGCAGTTTCTTAAGCTTGCTGGTGATGGCTTGCAAAATATTTTTTCCTGATGTTTCAGGCCCAGTACCGTGTCGGTCTGGTCCAGTGGATGTGCAGCACGGTGGAGAAATTAAACCTGTCTTGGACAACGGTACACCTGGCAGTTTATTTGCTGGATGTCTTCATGGATAATCACAACATTACTACAGAGCGACTAATGCTGGTTGTACTGGTGTGCATTTTGCTAGCAGGTAACTGTAATCTACTAGTGACAATTGAAGTGCTGGATGCTGAATCATGTCACTTTAGGTGACACTATGGCTTGGTTAGGTTTTCGGTTTTACAGCTTCTTCATTTACCATTCATCCAGAGCTATTTCATACCCCCTCCATGCTGGATAGTGAAACAATAGCCCTGTCATATTGCTCATCCCTCTATACCAAAAAGACATGGAAAATAAAATTTATTTTTCTCTGGAATTTTTACATTTCACATAAAATTAGTCCTTCCCCTGTCAACTTTCAATTTCCACCTCAAATTCTGAAGTGAGTGTTTTGCACAATAAAAAAAATACACCTTTTCCCAACGTAAAAAATATTGTGATTTCAAGTGCCTACTCACTAGAAACTTATTGTAATTGTTTATTTCAATTTTCAGTAAGTACATAATCTTAGATTAATTTTCCAAAATTTGTTCATATTTATTAATATTTTGACATTTTGGGAGAAGCTACAGTTCCTTCAGCACCCTCCATGCGTAACACCCTTGCCTCAAATGTTTTGATATTTAGACACTTACAAATACATATTTTTCAGATTTCTTTGGTAGTGTTGGTAAACACTTTTTTCATGTACGGGTAAGCATTTTAATACTAATGTTGGACAGTCTGTGTAAAATGTAGATATTATTTTTGCAGCCAAATTCGAAGAGCAGGAAGTAAATGTTCCCACTGCCCGCGCACTGAATTCTATTGCGGAAAACCAATACCTAATCAAGGATTATACCTTACTGGAGATTATGGTATTGAAACATTTACAATGGGATCTGCTCTTGCCTACGGCAGCACACTTTGCAGAATATTACATCACAGAAATTATATCTGTCTGTGACCTGCAGCTTGTTCCACATTTTAAGAACTACCAGGAGCTGCAGTGCCATGCCTACGACTGCATTAAAGATTACTTGGATGAAACGTTGCAAGGTAACCAACTGTATTTACATATTTAGCAATGGCTGCTTGCAGTTGCACATTAAATATATGAATAAGATTTACTCTATCAACTGTTTATTTTTGTTTTTTAAACAAATTTTGCCCAACTTTCAAAGTAAAAAAGTTGTTAATTATACTGGTCTTTAGTTTGGAGATTAGGCCTACACATTGCTAACCTGCTCAAGTAAGAGTGGTAATGATATGCTAGGAGCTTCACCCCTGCACTGTAGGTCTGGAACATGAAAAAAATACATACAGATGGTTTGTTGGAAAAAAAACTGTATATTAAACAATTTTTTCATGGTATAATACAGTGAAATATTCTGCTGTTCTAACTTCAGCAGAGTACTGAGAGGCTTAACCAGAAGGTAACTAAACACTTAAAAGGCACTCAAAGAAATTGTACTAAAGTATTATATTACAAATGTGGTATGTTACTGTGTGTCACAGTTTTGCTGCATGGGTTAGTTCAGGGCCATCGTTAACTATGAAATTTTTGGGGGGATGCTGGCTCGCATATAAAAAAAAAAAAAGGAAAACAAAATTAACGAAAGAGAACATAAACCCATCACAGTTACAAAGGTATACATATATGCACTGTTTTAACAATTAAATTTAAATAGTTTATTAAGAAATATTGCATTAAACATTCCATATCGTAGGAAATAATTACAGTCTGCAAAAAGAGGAACATAACTTTTTGATTTTCGTATGAGTCGTCGAGGAACGCAGGTATGTCTTCAACGGAGAGAGATGAAACTTCTCTCCGCCTCTCCACCTCGCATGACGAGCTGGATAACGCAAGCAGTAGCTTTTTTACATCTGAAGTTCCACTTGCAATGATACTGTATCTATTTCTGAATAGTCACTGATATCGGAACAATTTTCTCCAGTCAGCAGACCTTGTTCAAGTTTCAGGTGCTTTTTAATGCCAGGCTGGTCAAAGCAAATTCGTAGTGGACAAATTGCAGTACCATGCAAGTGGTTTTCACATGAAGCTATGTGATGTGCTGCAGTTCCTGTGAATCGTGCGGTGGCTTTACTGCTCTTGGATATGAGAGGGGCAGCAAAATGAGGGTTTTCAATCCTTTCTTTACAATGTCTTGAAGAGCATCTGATGCAATTTTTACAGAATTCATTAGTCCACCCAATGTTTTTTTGTTTTCCTTGAAAGGCTTTGTTGAGTAACTCAAGGTGTGTAATAACTTCTTCTGCCAAAACAAATCCTAAGTAGGTGGTCCCAGTTTGGAATGTCCTAGCTTTCAAATTTCTGAGCAGATAATTCCTCTAGTGTCTGCAGAAGCAAGTCATATTTGCTAACAATCTCATCAATCTGCTATTTCCTGAGTATCCAGCGAGTACGACACAATGGTTTCATTTTAGCACCAATGTACTTTACAGGGCATTCTGCAGACTGCTCTGCAATGTGGGTAAACGTTGATTTCACTTTTCCTGATTTGTTGAACAACTTACCGACTTCATGACGTCAACCCAGTGAACATTTTGCACTACTGATTATACTGATTGTAGAAACTGTGAGTTCAGACATAGTAGCTAGAGAGGAGTTTTATTTCAAAGGAAGAAACTGTAATTCAAGAGGGTAAGTTTTTCAGTGTGGACGGGACGAACCTGTATGTATCCCAAGAACAAAAAATAATTTCAGTTGTTGCAGCTGCCAGAAATCTAGTAATTGTGTTGCTAGAGTGGTAATGTATTTGCAGTCTGTAAAATGAAGTTTCTCCTAATTATCTGGTCAATTTCAGTCCCAGTAAGAGGCTGTGGTACAATTTTATCATAGTCATAATTGGCATATTCTTGTCAGCTGTCACCAACAGAAAAAGATTTTCAGAATATTTATGTTGAAAGAGGCCTTTGCCCACACACTCCTTTGAGCATAAGGTCTTGTGTTACAATATAAATTAAAATTTTGCAGTATATGAAACATACCAAGTGAAATGCATCACTGTTACAAAATATTCACTTACAAATTTAGCAGAAACCATTATATAGTACAACATTACAGTTATTTGGTATTAATATATCGGCTTCAAAAACTTAGACTTCACTTAACATGAAAATTAAAATTGTGTGGTTTCTGCCTGAGGCAGATGGAAGGAGGCTGATGCTAAGCACAACCGCCTGCCCCTCCCAAGGAAAAAAACCTGTCACCCCGGCCAGCCTGAAGAATGAATGATGTGAGACGAACTGAGGAAGGAGATGCAGTGAAATGAAAATGGGAGAGCTCCAAGAAAAGCCCTACACCACAGCAATGTTTGCCACACTCCCCACCTGTAAACCCCCTCCAAAAATGTCCTGCCTGCTGCAGCCAGGTATTAAACCGGGGACTCCAGAGGTGGGAGGCCAGTCACTAACCATCTGAGCCAACTGCTGGTCTCAATCAGAGTACGGTACATATTTCAGCAACTTCTCATGTTAAGTACATAATTTCACAACAACCTTGTATGAAGGAAGAGAAGATAGCAGGGGAGGGGGAATTGTGAGAGTAACAGATTTTGGCAGTGTTGAACTGCAGAAGTTTCTAGCCCCAATGACAGTGAAGCCAAGTGAGGCTGGAGCAACAGTAGGGGAAACAGGAGTACCGAAAGAAAGTGGTAGCTAGTTATTGTTCAGAATTTTCTAAAGGTTGCATTGTTTAAACCATAAATAACAATAAGTTGCTGTTTGAAAATAGCTTCAAGAGTGTCATTGATGAATTGATGGTGGTATTACTCAGAACTTAAACACATCTCAAATGCACTGTTGTTACCTGTGCAGTGCCTACACTGAACCAGATGTTGATTTTGTACCTCGGAGAGAAGGTATGATCTTTTCTCCAAAATTTTACAGCGGTTGATACATTTGTTGCTGATTTAAATATTGGTCATTACACGTACATCCTCGATGCACAGGTTACACACAGCTACTACACAAGTGAATGTTTAGTTATTGGCACAACTGTTGCAGACATCAAGGTGCATCAGTTCCTGCCTTCCATTGTGGCCTCTTCATGTGTCATGGCCACACGCCAGCACCTTGACCTCATTCCAGAGTGGACTCCATCACTTGCGAGCCTAACTGGCTATGAATATTGTGACTTGCAACCATGCCTCACCTGGCTCTTGAGGTTTGTACCATTTTTCTAACACTACTAATGGTATTTTCAGGTCATCAGCATGAACAGTGTCTCTAAGAGGTAGTATAATAAATTTTTGTTTTTTGAGATTTTTAGTAATGAAGGTGAAAATATTATTTGTTGAATGTAAACACTCAGTTCATCTGCTTATTCGTTTTTTAAAACATGTGTAAATAAATATTATGGATCTTTTTTTTTTAAGTAAGTTAAATATGATATTTTCTATCTTTCTATTGAATGCATGCACACATCCACACCAACTTTATAATTTAAGTAATTTTTTGTACTAATTTAGATATTTAAAGGTACATTTTTTCTCCCATTGCTTCAGTGTACGAATTTGATTACAGCAGGCATGTCTAGCTTTGCACATAATTCATTCCGATTTCCCTGTCGCTACTGCCACACGTGTTGTAGCTTACAGACTAATTACAGGCCGTGCACAGGAGTGCACTGCAAAACACATACGTAAACCCTTAATGAAAAACCTTAATCTAATAAGAGCCCTTATCCTCTTCAGCTGTAGCCCACCTTCAGCGCACTTAACACACGCATCACACGGCCCTGTGCCTCGTGCGTGCACGACCCATGATGGGCTGCTTATGCCGGCCGAGGGACCAAGTTGGATGACAAACTCTTTACAATCACCTTTAAAACACAGATATTCTTTTGACAAAATTTTGTCACTTAGTTCTACAGCCTACCAGAGGAGAAAGATTGTAACAACAGCCATGAAATTAACATGAAATACATTAGCTATCAAGATTAAATACACATACTTATCACTAGTAATGTTTCTCTTTGTGCATGTTTATGTTTTGTCATATTGCCATAAAAGTTCCCCAGCAATGCTTGCAAAACAATTATGCATGTTACTGTTTGCAGTTTTTTCTCTACCTGTGACTAGTCATTGATGGGTCACTCAGGTTTTTGTAGCGCAACGTTTGGTTGATGGTACCCATCTCTCTTGCGGACGAAATTGCACAGTACAGTGCATGCTTTTACAATTTCTTCATCAAAGGCAACACTCACAGTCATGGGTATATGAAAAATTGTCCATTTATTTGCAAGTACTCCAAATGTGCATTCTACATTATACCATATGCAGTATACAATTTCCATTTTTTTTATTTCAGAATTATTTATTTTAATGTAAGTCAGTAATTTTTATTTTCTCTTAGTTATAATTTTTTGCCCCGACTTAGGTAACAGTAATTAGTTTATGTTAATCACCCATCCATTTTATAGGGTTTAGTTAAATATACAAATTTTTCGAATCCATTAATATTTTTATGAATTTTCAATTATTTTTGTAATTTTCATATTAATTGTAATGATTTTTAAAGTTGTAATTTTTCTTGTGTAATATATTTTTATTTGTTTGGGTTAGAGTTTAGAGTTTTGTTTTTAATTTTATTTGTAACCAGCGGTGCCATGGATCCGGAAGTTGCGTGTCTTGGCAGCTTTTGATAGTTCCATGACCTTGCTCCAAGGCCGGCTTCGTGGTGGTAACTTTAAACAGGGCAGACGTTTCCACGATCGCTGGGATTTTCCATCAGAAATCTCTTCACTCATCACTCACGCACTCACCCAGCACCAACATAATTATTTAATTTAGTCGCCCATCAAAAGCGGTGGTAATGTTAGGCTGCCACGACAACGGTAGAAGAGGTCGTAGGGCAGACCTTTAATTATTTAATATGAGTTTTCTTTTAAATTATTCATTGAAAATTTAATGTACTGTAAAACATGCTGAAGGTGTTAATGGAAATAGTGGGGATAGAAGAGAAAAAAAATCTTCTCAGATAGTAAAGGAAAAATAAATGTTACGTAAGCGAAGTTCAGGGTTGTCTCACTTAAACACGTTAAATGACCTTCCGAAAATAAACTGCTCTTTAAAATAACTCTCAAAAGAATTGTTTGAATAAAATATATTAAGGAATATTTTGTCACAGAATAAAGCCAATAATAAATTAATGTTACTGATAATTTCTCAAATTTATATGTGAAGTTGATACTACCAGGTAACTGGTATCGGTAGAGCAGATTCCGGTACCACTCAGTTACGGTGAAAAATGCAAAAATAACGCTATGCAAAAGTTACTTCGAGCACTAGAAAAGTTAATGTCAAAATTGATGATCGACACAGTAACCCAGTGGTACTGGGATCTGCTCTACCGATACCAGTCAGCTTGTAGCATCAACTTCACATATATATTTGAGAAATGATCAGTAACATTAATTTATTATTGGCTTTATTCTGTGACAAAAAATTCCTTAATTTATTTTATTTAAACAATTCTTTTGAGAGTTATTTTAAAGAACAGTTAATTTTCGGAAGGTCATTTAACGCGTATTTTAAGTAAGACGACCCTGAACTTTTCTTATGTAATGCCCATTTTTCTTGTACGGTCAGAGAACATTTTTTTTCTCTCTTCTACCCCCACTAACCACATCTTGTAAGGAGGGTGATATTTCAAAGTTAAAAACATCAGATCTAACATTTTATCATTTTCATTAACACCTTCAGTACGATTTACCGTACATTGAATTTCCAATAAATAATGTGAAACCTATTTCTTTTTTTGGTTATGTTTTGTAGTTTGTTCCTTGTTACTTCTGAGTGAATTCTGTATACTGATTTCAAGGGTTGTGTTTTATTTTTATTTTTTATTTTTTTTTCACGTCTCACGTTATCTGCTATTACACACGTAACTTTCCACACTGTTCTGAATAAATTTCTCATGGCACTCAACAAACAAACCAATTAATATGATAATTAATATAAATCAGTAGAAACACACACCACAACAACATACAGACTTGCTCGACAAATACGTAGTTGAAATTCTTTTTGTAACACTTAAGTTTCACCTTTTATACGGGTGTAAGAGTTTGGTTGGAAGTTAAAAAGAACCATCACTAATGAATATGTGTCGAACATTGTATCCATCTGAACCTTACCTGGAGGAATGTTTATAGTGTTTGCTTCTAACTGTTGCCACAGCTGTGAGCTTTTGAAAATTAGAGGAATCGTAACACTTGCCATATGAACCAGTATCTACGTAAATGATCCTGTGATTGGAGTTACAAACAACCAGGAGAACAGTGGAAAAGTAATCTTTGCAATTATAAAACAAGGAGCCACTGTCTGTTGGTTTAACCACTCGCTTGTGCTTACCATCCACGGCCTCAAGGCAGTTGCGAAAATTGGCACAGTCCCTAAATCCTGCTACTATTTTCCTCCGTTGTTCATCTGATGGTGGCGCCATAAACACAGAAACAAGAATACTCCACATATCCTGGCAAACCAATCTCACCAGTTTTACTGCTGTAGTAACTCCTATTCTGAAGAAAAAGTGTAGCTCGGTGAAAGGACAGCCAGTTGCTAGGTGCGTATAAATAAAAAAATTTAATTATTTCATAAGTTGTATAACATTGTATTTAGTTATTACCTCAAGGTACTAAGTCATTTAGCTGAACGAATGCATTTTCTTATGTTTGTGTCGAACCCCAAAATATGAGATTTAATCAGACTTAGCAACTCGTCAAATGTTTTCATAGTCATACAGAAGTAAATAAAATATCTACTCTTCTTACCACACATAAAATACTTACTTTTCTTGCCATAATTCATATAATATTGAGTTAAACTGTCCACGTGTCAATTCTATTCAAAGAAAAGGGTGAACCGAATACATGACGACGTCTCCTCCTTTTATAAACCGTTTCTGTTGTAACAATGCAATAGCATGATGCGTGATGGTTATTCTGACTATAATAAACACGACTTTGTGTCATCCGGACGTGCCTTCACGTCACCCTGGGCGGGGTTTGAACCCTGAAACAACTTGCTACGAGTGCCTACAAGTACTCCCCTTGTTACGGGGGCACCTATGGACACGTCAGCCAAGATTGTTTGCGCTGATGTCAGACGTCACACCAACCCCCCCAACGTGTGAAGGAAGCCAGCCCAGTGGCCAAGACCATATTACAGAGTGACCTACTTCAGCCACGAGCCGAGGGATGGTGCTAGAGAGCACAGCTCCATCCAGACGCGGAGCTCATTACAGCTTGCACCCCAGACGAGCCCACGGGCAGGTAGAATATAAGGCCTTGCACCGCTGAGGAACGTCAGTTGTTCTCCAGCTCCAGCAGCTCGCTCCACCACCTCGTGTGCTGGGGCTCTCTGCTGATACCAANGTCAGTTGTTCTCCAGCTCCAGCAGCTCGCTCCACCACCTCGTGTGCTGGGGCTCTCTGCTGATACCAACGTCTTTGCGACCTCCTTCCAGAAGCTCTACCAGATCTTCACCAGCTACCGCCGAAGAAGTCTTCGAACCCCTTGAACTGCCAAACACCCTTCTGGTAACTGCAACCACGCTACCCTTCTGGTAGTGGCCCCCGACGTCCCTTCAGGACAATGGCATTGAGGTAGTTAGGGACAGTTGTTTTAATAGCTATCTAGCCTCATTTGCTGTGTTCAGGTCAGACCCAAGTCCCCTTAACACCTGGTTTACGTAGTTTACTTCCGGCCAGTTCTTGGTTAGTTAGAAGGTAGTACAGGCCACCGTGTTTATTCCTCACCTAATAAATACGTTTTCTCTCAAACCTCTGCATACTAGTTTCTAAGGGTAACAGATTTTATTCTCTGTAGATGTCAGCTCACCAGGGTAAAGCAGGAGACCGCATCTTTGACAAACCCATTACCGAACTTAGTGTAGGATTGCGGGCTCCCTTAACCAGGTGCACGTACATCATAAACACACCCAGTTGACGGCCACCCATACTGTGCACCTGGTGCGCAGTACGGTAGAGCGACCACCACTAGCAACACAATCCACAAGGCGGCTAGTCAGCCAGCCCAGCCTTCACTCCATCCACCATGCCGAACTGTTGCCGGAGGGAGTGCTAGATTGGTTCTGGAGGTCTGCCCACCTTTGGACCCACACCCAACGTCGTCGTCGGACGTTCAGAGTAAACCCACCTCTCCAACCACCGCACCTCGTGTCGTCAGTTGGAGTGAACGGGTACGGCTCTGGGTTAGCTCAGCTTCGGCTTTGGTTCTACCCCTAGCTAGGGAACATCATCACCTGCTTCCCCCTGACGAGGCCGATGCTTGTACCTACCTTTAGGCCGTACACCCAGAAGAGTGGTACTAAGTGGCAAAAAAGGAAGGCAGCTATGTCCTCCAAAGCCAATGGGAACTGCAACCCAGCCCCAACTGAAATTTGCAGCACAACCCCCTGGGAACGAGCTCAAGCCGTGAGGTGAGGCCTAGCTGGAGAGGCCTCACCTCCCAGCTCCCTCCCACTCCCTCTTTGAGTCTCCGATCAAGACAGTCGGGCGACTGCACCCGATTGTGACCGACTTCCTCAGAGACCAGCACGTTCCGCTAGGGATTGCTAATCCTTGGTTTTAGTGCCGCCAGACCAGCAGCCCTCCCCTGGCTCGCCGCAGCAGCACCGCCACTCCGGGTTGGGGCACCAGTTCCAGTCAACTCCAGCAGCAGCAGCAGCAACCACCCCAGGCCACCTTCAGTAAAGGTAAATCTGTGGCTGTGTGCCACCCAGTTCGCCGGACCCCTAAGTCTGCATTTGACTTTGTGCTTAGTCACCACGCCACCCACCCTGTGTACTGTATATCGGCCGGGGCCCGGTCATCCAGTGATATCAACCCGTGTCTCTGACTGACACGTCAAAACTTGCCCAACTGTGACGTCACCGTCAACCAACCGACATTGCGCGTCAAGCAAGGAGGTACTAGCAAAGCAATTCAGAAGCAGAGAAAGCTGTCAGCACTGTTAAGACAATTCTCAGAAAGAGACATCTAGAATCTATACACTGGAGGGACTCCCTTATGGAATATAGAAACACCCCATAGTGTCCATGCAAGCTTCTCATGCTCAACTCGTTGTGAGTAGAAGTTTACACTCAATACNATATAGAAACACCCCATAGTGTCCATGCAAGCTTCTCATGCTCAACTCGTTGTGAGTAGAAGTTTACACTCAATACTGCCAGTAACCAGACTGATTCCAGAGCCAAAGATTCAGGAGAATGTCAAAGCCAAGCTGTAGAGAAATCAGAAGAGAATGGAAGCTCGGTACAATAAAACTGCCAGCTGTAAGACAGATGGAATTTGTCCTGGGGGTAATGTAGCGATAAGCATAGGTAACAGNGGTACAATAAAACTGCCAGCTGTAAGACAGATGGAATTTGTCCTGGGGGTAATGTAGCGATAAGCATAGGTAACAGTGTGCCTTGCACTAAAGACACGATTGTAGGGAAGCACGACTCTCCTCATTTGTATGTACTGTATCTTGTAATGACCAGGCAGGGGAGCGTAGTCGGGAGAACCACGAAACAAACTAATATATTGTATACCAAGTCATAGCATAGTGTATCAGTTGATGCAGATTATTGCCCAAGTGGGCCCCACATTCATAATGTTGACTGTCATCATATCAATGCTATTCCTAAGGCTAGTCCCAATTCAAAAAGTGATATTTCTATATAGCCACAATCATGGTGGTGACAGTTTTAGTGGAATGAAAGAGAAAGTCACCAGGTGTGGCATAATAAAACAACTGCAGTACTTCCTTAGGGCATAAAACAAAAAAGTGTTGCCATCGTTGAAGAACTTTCTAGGTTGGTCAACCTGGGGCAGAGTATGTATGAGTAGAAGGTAACAACTAGCATTAATGTAAGCACAGTCATTGAATTATTGGACTGTAGCACCTTACTGTATTTGTGAAAAAATATGTGATAAAAGTAGACAATGCAAAAAAACTGAAACATGTTAGAAGTAACCTGTTAAACATAACGATTTTGCTATATTTGAAATTATTTTATTATTGTGCTCTATTGTTCTTATACAGGCATACAGAACTCATGTTAATATATTTTTCTCCTTCGCAGTTTAAGCCATGCACAGAAGCTTTCTTCTCCAGATCATGGCTATGTTACAGAAGAGGGTAGCCCAGAAGTAATGAAAATGAAAGGTATACTGCCTAAGANTCTTCTCCAGATCATGGCTATGTTACAGAAGAGGGTAGCCCAGAAGTAATGAAAATGAAAGGTATACTGCCTAAGACTAAACACTGAAGCCTTTCTATCCACATTATACAATCATGACAATAATCATTGTGCTATTTCTGTTATTGTCTCTCACACACAATACTAGTATGAAAGGCTGTGACTNACAATCATGACAATAATCATTGTGCTATTTCTGTTATTGTCTCTCACACACAATACTAGTATGAAAGGCTGTGACTAGCAAATACTGAAGACTGTTGATAAAGCTTTAAAATATGTGATAAGTTATAAAATTCCTAACATCATTGCACAAACTACTTTTCAGGACTTCTCTAATAGTTACCTACCTATTTTTAGCAAAATTTGTACTTATAATATGGTTAATTTTCGTGCTTCATGTTCCTATTTACATGTATATTGTAATGAATATCCACTTTGTTACATTTAATTTAAGTAAAAATATTTAAGAGGTATAACAATAAAGCAATAACTTACAGTTTATGTGACAGCAAACCTCTCATTTAGCAAAGAAAAATGTGTGGTTTTTGTCCAGATTTATATATTTATTTATTTAATATTTTAGGACTATGTTATAAGTTTTGAATTGTTACTGCTTATAAAGTATTTAATGATACAGCATATACAAAAAATTACCCCAGATTGTAATACAGGTTGTCCATCCACAGGAAAAACATGGAAAAGTCAGGGAATTCCAAAATGGAATTTCAGTGGGCAACCTGTAATATTGCATTTGTTAATTTTGATGTTCAAGTTGTATATAATTTATGTACGTTGGTCAATGTCCCGTAAATACTGCATCATGCCTTGTTAAGTACGTGTAGTTAAAAATATCTCATACTCTAATATAAATATTTGTTATTGATTTGTATTAATCACAGTATTGTAGTTATAACTGTAGGTAAACCATTTCCTTTGTTATCAGCAAGAGTACAAAATATACTATCAAAAATAAATTTCATGAAAAAAAAAAAGCACAAAGCAGATTACTTACTTTGTTACTAGTTCGCTCACATAGTATCTTTGAAAGGCCATCTACACTTTTGGGCCAAGTTTATTTTCCCATGAAAAAAAAAAAAAATGAAACAAATATTTTAGAGTACCTTGAGTACTGTGTCTAGTAGTGGCATGGGTTATAGATTCATTACGTTTCGGTTATAGTGGCTCACATGCTGCTGTGAAATCTTTTTGTGTTATATCTTCCCACTTGAAAACATTTTCTCATTGTTCCAGGCTCAAGTAGTTAGTAAATGTGGATCCTGGCTCACTTTTAAAATTTTCAGAAATTTAACAAAATATTAAGAAATTTTAAAAAAATTGTGAAGAAACTGGATTATGTCTCAAATCCTTGATATTTTAAAGGAAAACATAAAAAAATAACAAAAAATTAAATTTATTTAAAATTAAAAAATATTGAGTTATTTAATGATTAAATAAAAAAAATCTAAAAATATTAAACATATAAAAAAATTATTACACAAAAAATAAATAAAATTTTAAGTTAATTAAAATTTTGAAATATTTATAGTGCAAAGTACAAAAATGTTTTTTTAAATGAATTAAAATTAATTTTTACAAACAAGCAAGAAAAAAAAATGTGTGTAGCACAAATAATATTGACAAAAATGAATTAAAAATGATATATTTTCGGATATTTATACATTAAAACTCTGCAAGGCACCCCCGAGCAATCATACATGACATAAAAATATGCAAAAGCATTACAATGGAAATCCCTTATTGATTTACACAAAATTGATAAATTTATTACAAAACTTGAATAATACAACTTGCATGAACTTTAAATGAAAACAATATTAAATGCCCAAATGGTTAAAACAATTATTATAAAACTGACTAGATGTAAATATTTGAGCAACTAGAAAGGAGGGCAGCTGTTTAAGCCCAGTAAAGCCTCAGTTTCATAAAAAAGGAACATATTAAAATTACTATTAAAAGGATTAAGATTTCGGCAGAGGCAGTCAAACAACCCGTCAAAGCTCCAACCGAATAAAAATGTTGCAGATTAAACACATTTAAAAACGTATACAAGACAGCCAGAGAGTTGTGGATACCAAAATTACTTTAAAAGATTAACTCTTGGGCAGCGAACAAGACAATACACGACACTTTGAAAAGGGGAGACACAGTGACACAAAGTTTTAGTTTTTACTGAGACAGAATTTAGACAGGCAACCAAAATCACAATTTTGTAAAAACTCTAGCATTACTGCTCACCCAAGACAAACACTAAATCATTTAAAAACAGCCCAACTAACACACAAAATTTGTCCATGACTCATCGTTAGTTATGCCCTAATGCTCAGCGGCTCAGACAAAAACACTAAATTAAAATGAAGCCCCATCATGGCTTCTACGTCCTACAGGATGACAAGTGCGGCAGTTAAACCATGTGGAGAATTCTTGCACGTGACACGGTCAGATGATGGCGGGGCGAGGAATAGGAAGAGATTGAACCGTGCAACTGCTTAAATAAACTATCTGAATCGTATAAAAAATTAAGATGCACGAGCGGAGGGGAAATCAAGGGTGAGAGATCAGAGGAGGAAAGAGGAGGGGATCCGAGCCGAGTAAAGACCACCGCGTTGAGTCGAAAGCAAAGAAAATGTCTTGCGTGATGGGCGCTAGCGTCGCAAACTTGGAACAAGTTATTAAAGAAAAATGTTTAAATCTTAATAGTTTTGATGAGAGTGATGATAGTGAACTCAAATGTTTTAAATTTGAATAAATTTGAAGAGAGTGATAATAGTAACTCTTTTATTATGAATTTAAATATAGTGATAGAGATACTGATCATAGTGGTTATGATACCGGTTATAATGATTGTGATGATAATGAAGATGATTATAATAAGTATATAAATGATTTTTAAGACGGTGTTTATTGCTATTATGAATATCATGGTCCTGAAACATATATTTTTATGATAGTTCCAATACCTACACTGTGATACACCTTAAAAAAACTAATTAGTAAAATATAAAGTTATTTTTTAAAATGTTTGCTTATTTGAATGAATAATTAACAAATATATCTAAAAATTTGTATAAAACGGTTTATAAATTTTAAAAATCTCTCTTTTTTTCCCCCATTTATATAAAAAAAAATTTAACTCTTCAGTAATTCTATATTTTATCATACCATAAGTTAAATTCTTTTACTGATTAAAATATTAAAAATAGTGTTTTCATAAACTTAAAACAGACTGAAATTTTAAAATTATTTTTAATATTTGGAAGATAATATTTTCTATAAGTACAATTAATAACATACGATGGTCATCTACTAAAAATGAAAAATTCATCTATATTTTTACTCAGGTTCTTAATATAAAGTATTATTATTAATACCATTATTTCTAAAATATTATTTCTAAAATCACTGTAGACTAAATACATCTTCAAAATAAAATAATCAGAATTTAAATTCCAATTTTCTTTTGGAAAATTTTTCTTCTATTACAGAAATATTTCGTACATTACAGTGATCAAACATAAGAAGTACGAACATATTCTTAAGGTCTCTTTTTGTATTAACTTTAAAACCAACTATAACATAATCAGGCATCGACAATAGCAGTTTGATTTATAACACTTTCATGTAATGCAAACGTTTTCCAACATATTATATCCCTTACATCAATTTGTTTAATATAACTAACAGCAACACCAGGATTGTTATGCAAATAACGATAAAAACACATCTCTAAACAGTTCACTGCCAGGATTAGCTTTCATACCTTGAATACCAAATCTATATAAAAAATAAATCAGTACATAACTTTCTCGATCTTGAGAAACTTGCTTCACAAAGACATCAGCACCTTAGCAACCGGAAAACAGGTCTTGAATAATATTTCCTCTTGTAATAACGTGCAGAACGCATACTGGATGTGAACCACTGATTCAGTTCACAAGCACGTCTGAACACCCCCGCAGCCAGCCTCACATCTCACAATACAAACTCCGCGGCAGCGCTCCGGAACTTTAGGCGCTTGCCGCTCCACGGCCCTATACAATAACCTACACTTTTTATCACCGGATGTACATCCGGCCACACCAAATGGTCATATTGACCCACCATACCGACTGACCATTACTAGCTAGCCATACCATACATCTGAACCAGCCATCAAGGCCAACCAATCATATCAGCCAAACCACATTGACCAACATACTGTCCAACAACTGACTCCACCCAAATTTGACTCCTCCCAAGATTGACACTTGACTCCCAAGAATTACTCCACCCAAGACTGGCCCCATTCAAGACTGGCTTCTACTTAGACCATCTCCTGCCAAACTGAATAGAACACTCTGCAAAAACTGTGCAAATATTCGTATAAACTCTGCAAATTGTCTCATCCACAGTTGACCATACCAAAGGGGACACAGACCAAGACTGACTCATCCCAAGACTGTCTACCCCCAAAACAGACTCTACCCAAGAATGACACCACTCAAGACAGACTCCTGTCAAACTGTCTATAACAATGAACAAGACCAACCAACCAGGTTAATGGTCCGCATTGGTTGCGTTTAGGTTTTGCGGGACGGTAAACAAGAGGTAGGAATAATTGATGGTAATGGAAACCCAACTAGGTGCCAGACACTGTCGACAGGCATTATTGAGATTAGATTGCTGGTACTCTCAGGATCGTGTGGCCATCCGCTGTTCCTCAGTGATGTAATACAGTTGAATCGTCCAAAGATTCTGGTGAAGTCAGGCTGACCCACAGGCCTTAAACTGTGATAAAAGTACTTTAGATAAAACAGTAGGTACTTAAACTGTTGGCGAGACACCTGAAGGCGGGTTTGGGGAACCCATGCCACGTTGGCTGTGCTCAGAAATAAAACACGTAGTTTGCGAACTCACCTTTGCACTTTACAATTATTCACTTAAAAATGAAGCTAAAATGGACCCTGCTCGCGTACCTGCCAGGTAGGCTGTGCTGTAGGAAATGTGCAAACTTGGTAAACAATTAAGGTGAAATTAAGCTTTTCCGGGCGATGCTATTCCCGGGGAAAAGGGGTGGTGTCTCTGGGTGCTAGAAAACAAAAGGGTTCTAGGTGAGTTACTTACAGCTGTTGTAAACTAAATGGTTGGTGCGAAAACGTTAAGTGTACCATGAGCTCAGCACAGCCTACCCTTTGAGACACTGGACAAAGACTGCATCATAGCGGGCGTGCATAGCTGCAGCATGGGAGCAATCGCATGCTAGAACTGCTTGCGTGATAAGCAATTCACATCAAACAAACACTTAGCCCTTGCAAAACCTATATGAATAATTCAACAATAATATTTGGAACAGGAAACACTTGCAAAAATAGTTGAGTTATGGGGTGAAATGTGGGTGACAACATGAAATGAATACAAAGCTCTGATGAAGAACAAAACACAATTCAAATTGCACGGGCGTCCCTTGTGTATTTTACACGCACTTCTGTATTTTGAAATTTATTTTAATTGATTTTAATTTTGCCCTACATTTTATTAGCAAAATCCTCCATACTACCTCCCTTCGGACGGCGAAGCCACCGGGGGAGAGAATGAATGGAAAGTTTTTGGCGGCTCTTAACAGTGAGATATTGAGAGCCAATGAGGGTGAAGTGAGGTGAGTATGGAGCAGCACCAGGATGCAAGGGCTGGGAAAACGGGAGATCCCCGAGAAAACCCGTCTACTAGCGGCATCGTCCTACACGATTCCGACATGCGAAAATCCGTGGGCAACCTTGCTGGGAATAGAACCTGGTTCGCCTAGGTGGGAAGCGAGTAGTCTAACCACTACACTACCGTGGGTCCTCCAGGGGGATGTTGACACTGCCTCGCTCACAGGCACACTGCACTAACCTATTCTGCACCAACATGTTTGGCACTCGTGCTCACAGTGCTTGTCGCTGCGGTGAAGTTGGGCACACGATGTGGTAGGATGTCGTCTGGCATCAACATCATTATTGAAGCCCCTAGTTTATCTAGCGAAAGATTTAGGCGCTGCTTAACTCTGGTCTTCAGCTCTGATTAGGGTGAAGTGAGTCAAATATGGTGCAATTCTGGAATACAATAGTGAAGGAAATGGCTGTACCCAAAGAAAAACTATTAGTCAACAAGTTATGTTTGCCACAGCAAAAAATATAGGCTGTTCCTTTTGGCAATCAAACAAATTTCACTCGTGGGGGCAAATGTTTTGACCACTTCACCACTTTTATTGGCCTAGCACTATGGCACACTAGCAGCCACATGCCTTTTGTTTTCCGTATAAGCTGTTAACCTGCCATAGCCATCAAGGGCCTTAAACTTACATTATAGATAAATCATTTGCACCCTTATTTTTTGCATATTATAGTGTGGCAGTGGATGGTTCATGGTGGACGAATCCAATCTCTCACCATGAGGGGTGTGGGTCGCCAAGGCGAGTTTATTGGGGTTTCCAAATAAAAATGGCTACACATTTATTTCAAAATTCTCACATTTAATGAGTTGTTACCACACACGCACAACACATGCATAACACCCGCGCGGGGAACGGAAACATGGCATGAAGGGGACACAGAGATTGCTGGTACACTGTAACCATTGTGACCCCCTCGCTGCATTCATTTCCATGGCGGTACTTTAACTGGGGGCGTCTCTTGGTGGTATTAGTGGACCCGAATTATCACGCCCTCAAAAGATGTGCAAGTGGGAGTCGTGTCGGACGATGCCACTGGTCGTCGGGTTTTCTCGGGAACTCCCGTTTCCGGTGCTGCTCCATACTTAATTAAATGACCGTCATCGGCTCTCAAGACCTCGTTGTTAAGATCCGGCCAAATCTCTTCACTTGATCACTCAGAAGATTTCTTGAAGACATGAAAAATTATTAAGACGGTCACCTGACTCCGACAATAATAGGCGTGTAGCGGAGCCCGGATTTGGAGTGTACTTTCTTGCATTTCAAAACATTTTTTAGAGGGAGTTATCACCACGTTTGGGTCGACTTGTCCCTAGTAATGGGATGTTCGTTTCCGCGTTGGTGTAGTGGGACAAACAAGATATGAGTGGAGGGACAAGGAACACCACAAGATAACTCAATAATTAACCCAAAAATGAAAACATATACACACAAGTACTCTCTCTATTAAATGTGGTTGTTAGAGCCTTATGATATAAATGACGCGAAACTTACACAGTTATATACTACATTGCACTGCATCTTTAGGTTTAATAAATATTAAGAGAATTTTTAAACAAATTATTAGGGACTCTAGTTGACCCACTTTAAATAAAACAAAACATAAAATACCCTATATTTAGCTTTGTGACTTAACATGTTCGGGCTACTACCCACATTGTTTATACACTAAACTAGTTATTTAAAAAAGTAGTATAGACATTAGGGAAATTCGGCACTGAATTTACATATAGTAGAATGCTTCTTGGCAAATGCCTTTTGGTTTTTAAAAACCTTTGTTGGTGTATACAAGTCACAGATATGAACTATGCGTCCATGAGTGCTCTCGTGACCACTTCTACCTACCATAGTCATGTACACCCCCAAGCCGAGACCAACACTCGGCCACGAGCACGACAGAAAGTGCCGGCGAGAACTGAACACACCCACCTCTCTATCGTGGACTACTTGACTAACCTGCCCATCCTGGTTTATTCATCCCAAGAAGTACCTCTCGGGTCTTGGGAGGGGGCGCGAATAACAAACGGTAAGTTGTTCCCCCGAATGCCATAGCCATAATGCACACCATGCATTGAAGGGAACGTTAGAGCAGCTCGCGCTGCGATGCCTGGCATCTCCCCCAGTGACATCACGTCGACCGGCCTACAGGACTGAAAACAAGTGCCACGAAACCCCAATCTGTACGAAATAGTGAGAAATAAAATATAGTGCTATCTTAAAGTGCGTCTAACCCCATATTTATTTAATTCAATGCTATATATTTCTTATTCATGAAACGAGTGTGCCTACCCACACCTTTTTCTTGAGGGGATGTACTCGACCAGCTATCCAGGATGAAATTCTTAGACTCGCCCACCTGCGATATTTCAGGAAGTGGGATAGCCGATTTAAAAACCAATATTTTATTAACTTTTTTAAATTCTTCTTATTAATTGTATACGTGTAAACACGCTTCTTCCCTTTTCAGTAGACTGCCTTAATTGGCCTCATTTCTATTAACTAAGTTCTTTAATGACGTGACATACCAGATAACATCACATTCTCTAACTTAATTAATGTTTAATTAGGGCCAGGTATGTCACCAATATGTATTTCCGTTATGTAGTATTATTTTGTGCTAATTTGTGTAGTTATAAGAGAGCCAACTATATTATTCACGTATTTTTGGTGCCTGCTTCAGCCAGCTCTAGCAGAAGCCTACGCCATAAATTTAGTCAGAAATCAGGACTCAGACCGGCTGGCAGCTCGGGTGTTTCGCTCCGCGCAGACCACTTCGGCCTACTCATTTCACGTTGCAACCACTTCACTTCAATAGAAACGTCATGTAAACGGAACCTTCTGTTAATTAGTGCCAGGGGGTGGACCGGCTGCCCCTGTAAATATTACAGGGTATAATGCGTCACACATCTTATTGACACGAGGTCGGGAATGGAGAATACTAGAGACGGTGTAGATGCACTGGTACTCGTGCAAAGTTCTGGTGGGAAACACTTAACACAGGCATCTCGCTAGTTGCTTACCAGCTGCTCTGCTGTGATAGGTCATGGTCGAACCCCCCAGGTGGTTAGACTGTTATCCCGATTATATAATTCTCAATTGAAGATGTTTTAATTATGGTGCATTAGGCTGCTATCTGTGGACAGTCGCGGTCGGCCCAGTACCACCACAGGTGCCAGTTGTGAGGTGGTCACTTATGCTGGTATGAGGTCGACAAAATGCGGAGTTTTAAGGCCACTCTATCTGGCAATTAAACTCTAATGAAAATTCATTTTACACTGAAAAACACTAAAAACTCTGGAAAGTGCTGGTTGATAGGTACAGCTACATATATACCGATAAAAGGCAATGCCTGTAATCAGGCAATGTTTAACTATGAATTGAATTCATTTATTGATGTAAATATACAATTAATACCATATTAATGTTGCTCACATCGTCTTTAAGTGGACCCAGTGCACTAAACTCGGCGAGTGCTAAAGCAGGAAAAACTGAGATAGTGCTCTCTGGGTTATGTGACGAAGTTAAACTCCTAGGTTATTGAGTCTACAGAAGGTGGAGAGGCGCTCCTCCTGGGCGATGTAGTTATGTTACATTAAAATGTTCAAGTGTATAAAAGTATAAACTCGATGTGAGCCAAACTCACAGGTCTCTGCGACTGTTTGCTGCGCCACAGAACAAGAGCAGCCCCAGCTGAGCACCATGCCGACGACACTAACATTGACTTTGGCCATCAGCAAAAGTATCTCGACTGCATTTGGGAAAGTACCCACTTCACCCAATACCGCGCGAGTCAGCTGACGGTCCCACTTTGATCCGACCACGTGGGTGACACCAGGACAACCACGTGGTTCGGTTCCAAACCGACTGGCATGTGTGCTCACACTCAGCGCTGCGCCATCTTAGCATAGCACACATGAAGGCGGCACCAGGCTTCGCGGCTCCCTTGCTCATGACTCGTACGAACAACCAATGCCATATGCAACATCCGGTGTTCAGAGTGTTAGTGGCCCCCAAAGAGTAGAGTCTAAATAATTATAATTTTACCCCAACTGTACACCCTGTGTGTAAAGTGTGTTTTAACATAATTACAAATCATATCAACAGTGAAGTGCTTAAAATTCCTACTTGGGACATAGGCTTTAACCAAGCTAACTTAAGTTCAGCCCCTACAGGCATCGCCTGATTGGGGGTAATTCAGTTTTATGTAATTTATTTATGCGTAGTGAATGTATACAGGTATATGTTTTTTTTTCAGCAGTCACTAGGTATACAGACTCATATAGACTCATTTTAAGCACTATGTGTGATGCATGCCGCAACCCTCGTCCCTTAGTCATTTCATCCAGTTACACCAGCGCAGCTTCAACATGCCCTCTACTGGGGACATTCGACCCTAATGCGGTGGTCACCCTCTCCATTACTCCTGTGCTGGCGATGTGCACTGGAGTGCACTACCCCTTTGCTACCACCTGGGTACTGCCGGAGTCAGATGATCATCCCGCTTTCATACTCTCAAAAGAGATATTATCAGGGTGTGATGATTCGGGCTGACCAATTCGGAAAAGAGATGTACCCAGAAAGAATACCGCGGGGAAATTAATGTAGCGAGGGGGACACAGTGTTTACAGTGTTCACAAATCCCTTGTGTGCCGCTCTCCATTCACTGTTTACATCCCTGTGTGTGTGTTGTGTATGTGCAAAGTGTTCAGTAAATTAAGGGCTTCGGTACTACATAAGCAAGTCGTGTTTTTATGTGCTACCGGAAAAACTGGCTTTGTAAATTACGTATTCCAGAATGGCTACCCACTTCCCCTCCTGTGGTCAGAGTGGTCTCGTCCACAGCTAGCTACCCATTGCAGCCCTAAAGTATACATAAATAAGGGTGCAAGTGATTTTTCCATCATTTAAAATAAAAGGGCTTAAAAGTAAATAAACTTAACATACATGTAATAGATTGGGAGAAATAACCCCAAAACATACTTAAAATACAATGTGTGTAATTTTTAATACCAATCGAATTTATTTTCATGCTCAATTTACCCACACAAATTAAAATACAAAGTGTTCTTGAATTGCAGGGTCATGCAATTGTATTTGTATTTATTTGTTTCGTCTGTAAATGTGCCAGTGTGTTTTCTTAATGCACTGCACTTTTTTCGACCAGGAGTCGACCTGCCATCCTCGGCCGGTTGTATCTGACCACGCTGAGAAAGTGGACATGAACCTACTNGTTATTGGGCAAAGCAATATCTTGTACCTAACTAGAGTGTATCAATAGTAATTATTTATTTTGGAACTTAGTTAACTTCATTTCTTGTACATAGCACGTTTGGGCGGGGGGAGGGGGGGCACTCTCAGACCCCCTCCCCCTTTTTTAAAATCAAAATCGAAATGTGCGGTGGGTATAATTCACCACAATTATTTTCATCTGCTACATGCCTCTTTGTTCCGTGTCGACTACCAGAACACAATTCTGCATCAGTGTGAATACCTCTCAGGAGGAAATGTATGATTAGTAAAAAAAAATTGGTTCATACTGGTACAGCGTGTTCTTTTGGATAAACTAAATGTTACTGTCTCCTTCATGTGGGTAGCGAAGCATGTAGGGATTCAGTGGAATGATATAGTGGATAAATATGCGAATTTCAGTGTTTTACAGTGTGTCCCGAAGCCCCTACTTTCCTTTTCAGTTTTATTTCCAATGTTAAATGGGGAAATTTTCAGTCATTAAAAGCAGACTAGGAAAATTATACTTTGGTTTCTAATACTTTGTAGAGATGATAATTTCCCACATATTCTAGGAAAGGATATAATAATTGTAGTTCCCGTAGTTCAGCAGTCATTTATTTCGTCTCCATTAAGTTCTTAATGCATTCCAATTTCATTTGTAAAAACTTCATCTATTCCCTAATCTAATGTATTTTTGGTGCCCCTACTGCAGATTTGACCCATCTTTTGTTTCAGTGTTCCACTGGCGGTGATCGAAGTTCGTTGTATTCTGCCCTGCAATGGCTTCGTGTGAGATTTCCTGTCTCTTACCCTTCAGTACTTTTTTATGACCCTCCCTTAGATTGTGATGTTCTCGCTCGGTTTTTACTCGAGCACGATATTTTAATCTTATTTTGACAGTTTGGTGTCTGGTTAGATGTCCTAGGTGACCGGCCGGTGTCCTTGCTATCCCTTGTTCCATTGCCTTTCTTTCTATCCATTGTTGATTGGCCTCTATTGTGAAGACTAGTATTTGTGATCCAATCTGGTTTGGTTCCTTATTCGTTTTTTTCGGTGGATAACACCTTTTATTTGTCTTACTCCAAATTTTGTTTTTAGCTGTGTACTCTCTGTTGGCCACAATCCATAACAAAAAAAAAGTATTCTTGGCTGTTTGTTAGGTGCAATACTGTAACGTTACCTGAGTGGTCGGGGATAGTAATGCAGACATCGTCCAGCGACTGTTAAGAATAATCAGAGTATCACACAATATTCCAATTTGAATAAAATGGGCGCCAGCTCACATGGTGAGCACGAAGTCACAGTTCTCAGGATCGTGGGCCGAACGACCACATGGCTATATTCCCTGACACACATGGACCAAATTTGCAGGAAAACGTCATATATAGCCGGGTTATTCAGGCTCCCCAGCAGTCTTAATATGACCTCTTTACCCTATAAACGAAGGATGCCTCTGTGAGGTCTCGATGACTTCCTGGATAGGGCCAGGGCCTGGAAAACAACACTAAATGAGAATTCACAAGTTTCTGTTTACTCAAGTATATTGTTTTGTAGTATAGTGTACACAGTTACATGTATATAATGCAAATTAAAGCAGACCTGACTCACAATGCCTACCAGCACCCATTACTGTACAAAAAGGCCAAAAATGGCAAAAAAAAAAAAAAGAAATTACAAGAGTAATTAAACCTCCGGGGTTGGTAAATTGAGCTGACAGAGGGGTACAACGAACACAGGGAAGACTGTCGGTAAACAAAATAAAAGTTCCAGTAAATTATGTTAAACGATTGCAGTTAAGTGTTCAGAACAATATATGAAAGCCCCCTCCTCTCCTTGATGCGATTCACGTGCAGCACCTAAGACACTTGGAATCAGACTGCCCGAGATGGCGTGGGCGGGCGGCATCCTTGCAGAGAGCTCGCTCTAATCCGTGAAATTATTTAATTAACTCACCTCATTAACATAGAACTTGAAACATATACACACAAAACACTGAAACATTCTGAGCGAGTTTTCTTAATCCTGTAGAGAGTTAAGAGTTCTTAATTATGCACAAATTTGAATACAAAACATGATTATGTGGTACTTTGCAGAACAGATGGGAAATTTAGGTCTGTTAAGTTTTGAGGCACTCTATGACCAGATCAATCAGGTAGAAAGAAAGACTAATTATTTCCTACGTCACTAATTGGTATAAATTAGAAACATTATTGCACTCCGAAAATTATGTATAACACTTCAAATACCCTAGCCTTGCTACTCTACATAAGTCTGATGCTGGTGATTGCCATCCCGTATCGGCCGGGACTACTTCGGTCGGTTGCCTCTGACTGGTGTTACCTTAGTGCGCGGCGGCGCTTGGTGTAGGTGCCTCCTGTGCGGCTCATAGGTTGTCACAATTGAATTTATCTTACCTTCGCGCATTCATCTTGATGATGTAGTCGGTTTCCCCAACCCTTCGTACCACTGTGTGGGGTCCACTTGAGCGGGAGGCGAACCCTGCACATAAATTGGCGTGGGTGGCCGACTGCTGGTGTTCTCACACGTAGACATGTTTTGCAATTTGCAGCTTTTTCGGGGGCCATGTGGTTTCTTGCAGCTACTGTTAGACTTTCTCTTCCTGTCGTTCCCTGGCAATTCGAACCTCTGCGGACGGTGTCCTTCTCGTGTTGCCATTTCTGAGGGTCCTGGGTCCGTGGTCGGTTATGGGTATGCATATTCCCCCGGGTTATGCCATACATTGTTCGTATAGTACTTTTGTGGGTAAGTGGCCCGTGTCTTCCTTCTGTCGGTTTCTCAAGCAGAACAGTATCTCTGGGATGTGGGTTGCCCAGGTAGTGTGGTCACCCCCCACGTGAAGCTGGAACTGCACCTTATACTCTTGGTTTCTTCGTTCTGTTGGATTCGCCCTGGGGTGTTTCACCGCCATTGTGTGTTGTACTTCTCGTCACTTAGTGCAGATTTTCTGCCATCACTTCGCCCTGGACTGCGGTTAATTGTGAGAGATGATCCGACAGCGGACTAAGAAATCATTCTGCAATTCTCTCGCTATGCTTTTGAGGCGTTAACTTGGGAGGATATAAGTATCGCACCACCTGCACCCATAGTCGTGTCTGAATGTGAATCGTTTCTACTCTAGGTGTTGGCGGTAGTTTTTTAGTGCCCATGCAATAGTCAAGCATTCCCTCTCGTTTATGACATAGTTTCGTTCGCGTGGGAAAAACGTCGCGCTACTGTAGTCTATGACTCTGTGACCCCCATAATTATTGTTTTGAAATAGAACAGTACCACGCTCCTCTTGACTGGCATCTGTTTACAGTTATAATTTCCTCTGGTGTCTAAATGGGATACTTTGTCGTACTGTTGGAATCTGTGTTTGATTTTTTCAAACCCGTTTTGGGTGTCGTCGTTTCATTGGAAACGCAATTGTGTTGTCAACAGGGTGGAACATTGTAAGATACTTGGTACAGGGTTCCTTAGCCTGGGCTTTTCGACTTCTGCCCTCCTCAACAATCTTGTACTAACCCGAGCAGATTCCTTTACTGATTAGATGGCACCCTCATGACATTTATATTTTACCTATCAGACCTACTGATCACCCCGAACTGTATCAGGCAATTTAAAGATCTCTAAATGGTTTAGAATAAAAAAAAAATGAAAACGGTTTTACAATAATTTCTATTACATTTTCGTCCTCTTGATAGCTACATTATTTAATGTTGTGAGTATACTAGATCGTATAAATAATATTAAACGGATTAAAAGCAAAGACTACACATCCTCCTAAAGTAATTGGTCAGCAAGATTTTGTGTTACAGATTTCATATAATTATTTCCACACATAATGATCTCTAGTCGGCTTACATGAACGAGTTATTTGTGATGTGTTATAAAACGTGTAGTAATGGAAATCCCGGCCTTGATTTGCTTTATCGCCACTTGAGTAGAAGTACTTTGAATCGTGTTCAGTGGCTCTGTCGAATTTGTGGTTCTAGTAGGTTGGGTATTTTCCGATGATGTTTCCCCTCTTTTTTCGTGCAGGCTGTTCCGTATGCGGTGTGGATTGTGCGTCTTTTCGGTGGTATTAGAAATGGGGTACGATGTCAGTTTAGTTTCTGTAATACGTAAAAGAAAATGTCGCCTTTTATTAAATTTTTTAGATTTAATTATTAATGCTTAATAATTTTTCTTTACCAAATGGGTAGTTGGTATTAATCTGTTAATCTGTCGTTATTATCTAACCGAAGGCTACTTGGGATAGTAAGGACTGTGTAGTTTGTCACGGCCTATTATATCAGAATATCTAAATAGACAATGGCAAAGACATATGATTATTTATTTAAATTGTTATTAATAGGCGATTCTGGAGTTGGAAAAACATGTGTGTTATTTAGATTTTCAGAGGATGCTTTTAATACGACTTTCATATCAACTATAGGTAAGAGATAACCTGTATGGAATATTTTTTTTGTAGTATTTACAGTTGATTGTAAAGGCTAGTTCTTTGACTGTGGTCGCAGTATCTTAAACTTTGTTGTGATATTTATTTCTTCCTCATTTTAAGTGTGGTCACTTAGGAATGATGAGTGTTTATAGCTTTTTAACCAAAGTGGTTGTCAATTTTTTTTGTTTACTTTTGTCGGTAAGCATTTGTTTTATTATGTAGTTTTTTTTTTCATTAAAGAATAAATTTATTCATAGATGTGCGAAACAAGTCATTGCAATTTAAAGTGTACCAATAGTTGTAAATAATTTTTTTGTAATTTTTTGACAAAAATATTAACTGTCTGATATAGTTGTAATTGAAGAAATTATTACGGAAGCACTTGTGTTTATGGTAAGCTAAGTCATAGTTGAACGCTGCCTTGTTCGCGTTTTTTGTTATCTGCATTGGTATTTTAATATTTAACCAAGAAGGGGAAGAGTATGTACTGTGTTCAATGCCATTTCACCCTGGATAATTTGCGAAAGAGTGCAGTGTTCCTTTAGGAAGAGAATGAACGAAAGTAAGTAAATAGTAGGAATGATTAAATACAAGGTAATTATTAAGGTAGGGGCTTTTCTGTAAAAAAAAAAAAAAAAAAATTCATGGAAAATGGTATATTTCCACTCTACTAATGATGCAGAACACGAAACATGGGGCATTAACGTAAGACTAATTTCTTAGTTTGTGCCCACCTAACCTAACAGAACCTAACCCCACGATGAGTGAATCACTATTTTACATTTTTAAACTAACCTAGGATTGTAGGGTTTTAAACTAATATACGAATTTAGTCAAATCTAGGATGTTAGGGATTTAAAGGATTCGTTAAACACACAGAAGAATATCAATTAACTCACCTAGGTAGCGGCAAGTACAATTCCTCTGTTCTCGGCCAATTCAGCTGTTGTCACTCGACGAAACAAGTAACACCCGCCACATAGGCAAATATTATGCACAGAAGCACGCGTTCATAGGCGAAAATACGCACAGAAGCACTCGTTATTGTACTCTCAGTTTTTAAATTGGTCAGATTCGGACGTTACAAGTCGCGCCCGCAACAACACAACCGCACTGTTTCGCATCTGAACGGCAACAGAAATTCTATTACGTATGAAAGACAGCTACAATGACGTTAACGACCTACAGCCAATAAGGTGACGGCACTATGCCAAAAATCACCAAATATTAAGGCGTCCGACCTAAAAAAAGCGGCGGACCGCTCGTACTAACTATTTTATTTAATACATTCTATTTATTTTAACATTACGCCCTCCTGAATATCAGCAGCCGGTAGGTAGCGTTGGAAACTGCGATGCGCAGCCATTCAACATGGCGACCAACGTAAACACACCGGCCAAACTGCTCGTACATTTCGCAATTTTGTTAAATTTTTAAAAATATGTTTTACTTATTTTAACATGACCCCCTCTTAAATATGAACAAGGTAAGCTGTGCAAAACCCATTAATGCTACTTTTGTTGGTCTAGGATGTTTCGTTCAGGAAAGCTCCTAAACTGCATAATTACCCGTCTTAAAATAAATATTGCAGTGTATATATTTCACTGGACTCTAAAGTTAACGTCTAAGGCTACAATGAAATATATTTATTGACTATTATTCCAAATGAGAGGACTTAAAACAAGTGCTCACTTTACCATGTACGTGTAATCATAACTATTAATATACATACAGGATCATAGAAAAGTTGTCTGATTTCACACTGAAATATCAAAGGTAAATTATTCATAAATATACCAGAATACGCAGAAACTCACAAAGGTTTACAGCATATCTAGAATGCTTCGATATGAGCTCCCCCTGTTGCACGGCACACATCTTAGGCGGTAGTCAATCTCAGTCCAAGTAAGGATTCGCAGTTGCTGTCGCTGCGTTGATACTCTCCCTTAAATGTCATATGTCCCTGATTTTTTCAGCATAAATAGTGTTCTTCAGATATCCCCAGGAGTCCATAGGGGTCAGATCAGGACTTCTAGGTGGCCACAAAACAGAACCATTTCTTCCAATCCAACGTCCGGGGAATCTGTTATTGAGAGCTTCACACACTTTCAGACTGTAATGAAGTGGTGCTCCTTATTGCTGAAAGATTACACTTATGCCCTTTTCTCTTTCAATGTCATCAACTTGAGGGAAAACTTAAAGTTCTAACATGTTTAGATATGTGGCACCTGTAACCATGTTCTCAGCAAACATGAACGGGCCTACAACGCAATCATGCATTAGCCCACGCCACACATTTACTTTGTGCGAGTCAAGAACGTACTCGAAAACTTCACTGAGCCGCCCCATTTACGACAATTATGAAGGTTAACACAGCCATTTATGTGGAAACTTGCTTCATCACTTAAAAAAATTTGTTCGAGGTAACTTTCATAGTCGTCTATTACACTCAGCATCGTTACAGCAAAGTTGAAACGTTTAGGTCAGTCTGTTTCCTCAATTGCACGTCTCATTTGGATTTTGTAAGCATAAAGCCTCAGATGTTTATGAAGCACCCCGATGTGCGTGGTCGCCCTCATGATTTCCTAATGTTCACATTTCGAGTTTCTTTAAACTGTTTATTAACAACGAAGAATGGTTTTATCTGTAGGTGGATGTTCTCTGTACGTACGCCAAAAACGACACACTGCAATGATTGATTTAAACTCTGCACACCACAGCACTCACTGCACTGTGACGCGACTGACTGGCAGCGTGGCATCCGCACATGCTACCAGTGACTTGAAGGTCACCGCAATGACAGATACCAAAGCTCACATGGTTGGTTACAGTTTCTCGTTGGTTTCACCGAGGTTGGTTGCTTATTGCTTGTACAATTTATTATATCTGAAATCAGACACCTTTTTCAATGGCTCTGTATTTTCTTTGCTGAACTTTTTCTTTGTTGATACAGGAGGCATAGGCATAGCGGAATGCTACCAATAAAGAATTTTTTAATATTTTAGGAAACAGTGTAAAAGTAGTTCTAATTTTTGGATTGTATTTTGGTCAGGGAAATGGAACGGGTTACTGAGAAACTTCAGGGAATTTGTTATAAAAATATTGCTAGCCACCCTATAATAGCAACACTATGGTCTATTCATGGTTTCTTCACACTTTTTGAATCAAACATTTGAAAAATCACCCCACGGATGTTGTGTTCAGTTATTTATTAAATATGCCATGTATCACGAGCGTTTTATACCTCTGTTAACATGAAAGTATATTATATTTCGTTAAATTGAAGTTTTACTTTTATTTAATTTATAAATTTTAACAATTAATTTATGATAAATGCGAAGGAAACAGTGAGAAAATATGTGTGTTGGTAGCGCCTAGTAAGAAATAGTTCTCATGCAAAATATCATTACAACTAAGTGCGCACAAATTCGGTGCGTCGTCCTTTAGTGTAAATTTCTAGACTTAGTTACGCTTAGTTAACACGAGGCGGATGAATATCCTGGAAGTAGAAGTTTAGCAGGGCTTCGGAAAAATGTGAAGTAACCGTGAATGGATTATAGCATGGGATGAACAGCTCATTCTATATGGCAGTAGGCCCATAGGCTATTCACGGTAAAGTGAGCACTTTTGAAAGCCCTCTCATTTGGAGTAATAGTGAATAAATATATTTAATTTTAGCCTTAGACATTAACTTCCAAGTGCGGTGGGATGTATTTACTGTGTTTCTTACATACATGGAAATATTTATTTAAAAAAGGTGGTTGAAGGATAAAAAATGGCTGAAAGGAAAAAGTAATTGTCCTCAAAAGTGCTCACTTTACCATGAACAGCCTATAGTTAGCTTTCTTAATTAGTACTTTCCTGTTGTCATATACCATTTTTTTTGTGTTTTTATTTTCCCAGGAATAGACTTCAAAATTAGGACAATAGAGTTGGATGGCAAGAAGATAAAGCTGCAAATATGGTATGTGGAGAATTCTTTACATTTTCATTGAGGAATATTGATAGGTGATTACAGATACTGCTTTTATGTTTTTGTAACTTTTTTCACCTTAAAAATAATTTTATAAAATCCAGAATAATAATAATAATTATTATTAGTATTATTTCAACTTGTAATTAGACTGTCACACTGTGTCAAGTGCTTCTTTCCCTCAATATATATAGTGAAACTAGCTGACCCGGCAAACGTTGTTTTGCCATAAAAAGTATTTCTAGTGATTATAGTATTAGAAAAAAATAACTATAACTTATTGTAAGTGTGTGAGGATGTGGTATATAAGTGGAAGAGGCATGGAGCTCTGTGGACGATGACGGAATATAAAATTAACAAAACACCAAACATTTATAATTTTAATTCATAAAAATTTATTGAAAAATATATAATTATTTACGCAGCAAAAAAACAATATCAATTCCTTAACGCAGTAGAGTGTACAATATTTGTTGTCATGACATCTGTAACTAATACAAATAAATTACTAATATCGCTATAAAAAAAATAAGGGTTTATGGTAGAAGGGTGAAAATTTAGGAGGGTATGTATTTTTTGATGCCACATCATAAAAAAATAAAAAATAAAAATTTTGTTCAAACAATAAAAAAAAATTGTTTGGGGGTGGCCACCCTTATTACTTAGGGGTGTAAAAAATTGATATAAATATATTCTCAGACCTACCGAGTATACATAAGAAATTTCATAAAAATCGGTCCAGCCATTTTGGAGGAGTTCAGTGACTAACACTGTGACGGGAGAATTTTATATATTAGATAATAAATCATTAACTTAAAATCATTTTTATTCATAACAAACTTAAAAATGCAAACTCTGGTAAAAAGAAACAAAAATTCTTGTAAAAGGCGCAATTTACAAAGGTTTATTATCTAATCTCTTGAAACATGTCATAAAGATTAAGGAATTATATTAAACTAAAATATTTTCTTTCTTGCCTTTGCCAGAGCAAAGTCACTGATGACATCATCAAATGATAAACTGCGTAGTTTGTCACTTTCTATGCACATGAGACTGAGTTAACATAATTTATCTTGAGTCATTGTTGTTCTAAATTCATTTTTTATCCTCTTCAGCTGAGAAAAAGATCTTTCTCCAGATCAATTTGCAACCATCGTAATAAGAAACAATCTAAAAATTGCTTCTACATTAGGGAATGCTGATTGGACAAGATCGTTAAATATTACCCTATACAGATCCTGATGTGTCAGACTATCATGTTCCGGTGAACCATAGGCTTGACTATGTCTAACATATTGATGAAAATGCTTGACTTCTCCTACAACATTCATGTCCACATCTTCAGGATATGTTTGCCATAAAACACTAACTCCTTCACGAATCTCTTCTTCTGTAGCTTCTAATTTTGTTAAGAATGAAAACTTTTTTTCAGCATCATTGTATACTGAGGCCCTCTGTGCCAGACTTGACTCTAATGCATCCATCACAGGTGTAAATGTTTTGATTCTGAACTTCTCTTGGCTCAAGATTCTCTAAAGCATCATCTTCATCATCATTGATTTGCCTTCTTCTATATCTGCTTTTCTTTGTAATCAACATGAAGCAATTTTTCCTTTGCTTTTTCTTCAAAATGATCGAACATATCCCTGGAACCTTTAACAAAATCCGAAAGTGAAGCATACAATTTCTTACATACATCTAGACTAATTTGGGGGTCTTGCAGTGATTGACTAGTCTTGTGAAATTCATCCAGCAAGTAACTCCACAAATATAACATTACCATAAATTCAAACTCCTCAATTTTATTCAAAATGTTTATGGCTTGATTTCTTGTTTCGCCTTTCTCTGTAGTATCAATATGCAGCTGATGCAATGCAGAAATTATTCCATCATAACTATTAAGTATTGTACTTGTGGCCATTGAATGTGCTTCCCATCTAGTCTTTGACAAAGGCTTAGGAACTTTTGAATCATCTTTGAAGAATGATAACAGTACTGCCCATCTATGTGTAGATGAAGAAAATAAATTATATATTTCTTGAACAATTCCAAAAATGTTTACTGCATCTACACAACAGTCAACTGCTGCTCTACCAACAAGATTCAGGGAATGACCAGCACATGGAATATACCTAGCATACTTGTTAATCTTCAATATTATTTCTTGCATACCCTTGTATTTGCTAGACATATTGGCAGCATTATCATATGACTGGCCTCGACACTTACTAAAATCTATTTTGCACTCATTTGTAAGGTAGTTGTGCACCATCTTAGCCATACTTTCCCCTGTGTGGCTACCCATCTCTAGGAAAGTTAGAAAACGCTCAATAGCGAGCCCATCATCTGGTGAAACATACCTCACAATAACAGTGAGCTGATCAATATGGGACCGGTTTGGAGTGGAATCTACAGATAAACTGAAGTACCCTGCAGTTCTTAAATCATCCACGATTGAGTCTCTTACTTTATGTGCCATAATTTGGATAAATTCATCACATATTGTTTTAGACAGATAAGATGTGACNCTCCCTGCTCTCCCCCCTCTCTTCCTTCCTCCTCCCTATCTCCCTCTCTCCCCCTCGACACAGCTGAAAATCTGGTTTCAGATGAAAAAGATGAGGCCACAGAACTGAAGCACATTAAAAGAGAACTTTGCACTAATGGTTAACCTTTGAAACTCATAAATAAAGAAATGATTCCCAAAACATTTCTGACTACAACCAGCCAAAATAAAGAAGCATTGTGGAACAGGTCCAAAGTTGTTTGGCAGTAGGCAGTAAATAGTAACATCTACATCTGAAAGCTTTAATTTAAAATATATATGTAATCTTGCAACATTTGTTACAAACAAGAACAAAAACTTAACAAACTGTGCACTAAATTTTATGATTATATCTGTTACAATAAAATTTGACCAGCATTATGTCATATCAAAATTGTGATTAAATATTGGTGTGGTCAAATCTTAAATTTGCAGTTAATCTAATTTTTCATGGAAAGGTAATTGTATTTTATAGTTAACTAGTATGAGAAGTACGGTAAAACTGACACTAGGAATTTTGGAGTTATGCCTTTAGATTAAAAACAGAAAAATATTTAGCATAGTTATCAATGTACATAAAGCTTTTAAAGACAAACTGACATGTGCGATGGTTTGTTGTACCCAATTCATTGGCATTAGTAAACCATGTTCATGTTTACTGATAGAATTTGTAAGTGAAGTGTTTTAATAAATTGATGTTTCTAATGGTTACAGTTACAGATTTAGTTATCTCATAGACTGTTCCCATTAGGATTTCTTCTTATATAATAATATAATACAGTGTTGATTTTCAAAATACCAAGATGCAACAATGGTGTGGCAGCATTAAACAGTTGCCAGTCATGTATATTATTAATGCAATGAGCTGAGCATACATGCATTTACAATTTAATTGCATCACAAGTAAGGATGGGTCAGTTTGGTTCTTAGGTTCCAATTTATACCGGTTCTTGAGGTTTGACTCGGGACCGGTTTTATGTTAACAACTAGGTTTTTTGTTAACAACAACTACTTTACAAAAATAACTACCTCCCTTATAGCGAGCTTTTCCCCAAAAATAAAGGAAAAAAGTTCTGGGGTGTACCCCATACATGAAAAAAAAATTAAGGAGTGGTAGTCCTATACTGTCCTCTCCCTTCTCTGTCTTTATCACTCAGCCCACCCCTATAAGCCACACTGCTAGCTGATGATACATTTATCCATGCCTTCTTTGTTTCCATGTAAGGCAGAGAATAGCATTGTCAAGGGGTCTGGAGAAGGGACGGTTTTCTAGAGGTGTGGTATTCCAACACAGTAAAAAAAACCAGCAAGTCACTGCCAAAAAAAAAAAGCAGCCCTGTCACCACATAAAAGAAAAAGGAAGCAGGCAGACAAAAGAAACAAAAAGAAAAAGAAAGCCCACTGGTAAAAGAAGCAAAAATAAAAAGGCAGCAGGTCGCCCACTGGAGTTGTTGACATTCTTTTAATGACCATAGGTTAAAGTCATGACTTTTAGCACTGCCAGTTATTTAGTTAAAGTATTTTCCAAACATATCACAATCGCTACCTATTAATGTAAAAAAAAAGAATAAGTTTTTTACATATTTACTAGCCTTAAATAAATTTAATACAGGTTTATCTGTATACATTAAATCTTATCTTCACACTTTGCTATTGTTCTATTCTTCGGTAGGTTAAATAAAACGTTTAATGAATTTTACCTGCATTGGTTGAATGAAGTTGCAAGTAAAATGCAAGTATTCAAAATGGAACCGATATTTAAATTATAGAATCGGTACCGAACCAGAAACAATATTTTTTTTTATTCGACCCATCCCTAATCACAAGTAAGGACCACGAAACTACCTAGTAAAAAATGTGTTAATAATATGTTAATATAAAAACTAGTTTACTGATTAAAGGCAATGCTGAATGTTATCAAGAACTTGCAAAGAATGAAGATTACAGTGCTCAACCAGTATAGCAGCCCATATTTTGCTTTTGTTGTAAAGAGTTTTAGTTTTGTGCTGGTAATTACAAGACACTGTTGTGTTGCTATCATTGTATTTTATGTTGTTATGAATATCTGTTGATTACCTAATAGATGTAATGCTGTTTCCTTGGTTTGATAATTATGTTTCATTACACTTTTGCTTTATAGTTAAAAAAAAAATAATTATGGTTACTATTGACATGCCTGCATTGATGTGCCTTTTTGTTTGTAATTTACGTATTTGTTTAGGGACACTGCTGGCCAGGAGAGGTTTCGCACAATCACAACTGCGTATTATCGAGGGGCAATGGGCATTATGCTTGTCTATGACATCTCGAATGAAAAGAGTTTTGAGAACATAAAAAACTGGATAAGGAACATTGAAGAGAATGCGTCGGCTGATGTGGAGAAAATGCTTCTAGGCAACAAGTGTGAACTAAATGAGAAAAGACAGGTTCGTTGGTTACAATTTTGAGTGATATTGCATGAAAAGAGAACAGATAAGAATTTGAATTGTGATATTTGTTTACCATCTTTGTTGTTATGTTTAACTGGGTGCTTAATTTGCTGGTCAAGGTAGTGAGGAAGCACACGATAATGAATTGGAATTGTAGAAGTCCCTTTGCGAAACCATTTTCAGCGAAGTTGGTAGGGACGTCTGTGATGGGTGTTAGGATTACTAGTGCCTTAACGTTGGTTGCTTAACCATTTGAGAAGAAAATTTATTTTTTAAGAGACTTCCCCATCTCCCTGTGTATCCATTGTTTAAATCCAGTGGTCATTTTCTTGCGCAGTGTATAAATATTTGCCATCTTATTATTGTGGAGCATAGCAAATTTTGTTTTTGCAAACATTTGTATGGCATTGTTTTGAGGTTCTTATGGGTGGGTGGCATTTTAAGTTGCATATTGTTTTGATGAAGCTGTGGAAAATTTTGCTTGTATGGAAATAACATTCAAATTATTATAACTCCAAAAATTTTAACTTAATGGAAAAACAAAACGCGATACATACATCGCTGTACGTATTCGTACAGACGCAGCTGCAATACACACACGCACACTTTGACTGAAGTTAACCTTACACTCGTTGAATTTCTGATATAGGCAAATAAACAAATATTATTTACACACTACAAAAGTGTTCAAAGTGCAGCTTTTTCGGACCACGTGCATTTCTATAACTATACTAAGGGTTTACAAATACATTATTTACAAAACATGTAAACTTATTGTTCGTAAAATTTGCAACCTCTTGAGCACGAGTTTTTCTATGGAATTCCTTGCAAGTTTACTTTACTAAAATCACGTTTATTCGTCACTAGAATTAAATAATTTATTTGCAGAATCATTTAGTAAAATCAACACTGTGCATATTTCCTGAAACCAACATAAATTTAGAAACGTAAATTATATTCGTATGCTTCATTGCTGACTGCGGTTAAGGAAAATGGCGGAACGGGCAGTTTTACGAAGCGGTAAACATGTGCCAATTTATATTACATTTCACTCAAGAAAACGCACTACAACAGTACCTACAACCAACTATGCTTAAAGGAAGGAAATAAAAAAATAATTAACTACCGATAAAATATACCGACAACACCAACAAGATACTCGTATAAACAGTATGAGAAAAAAGAACATGCACAATGGCGTTCACCGGGCTGGAAACTGGAAATAAGCCTAGCCATTGGCTGGAAACATTTACTGTTCGTATGTGTTGATATGCTTTGTCATAATGGCTAAGCATGTTTTTAAAGTCAATTCAGTAAAAGCCAAAAAAAATTTAGTATTGCTTTAAAAACATAATTTAAACCATAAATGTTGTAAGCATAATTAAAATTTTAAATTACAACTTTTAGTTCTGAGTATTATTTTCTTCCAAAGCCATCAACAAAATTGCCAACTTAACAACATGCATCCCACAGCACCTCCTCACCTGATACAATACTTTACAAACGAGAGCATTTGCTGTTTACACAGTGTGTAGGTTGGTCACATTGTCTGTCAGATTTTATCCCACTTATATGAAATGGACAATAGAATCTGTAGCAATGTTAGTACTGTTTGTGATATTATTATGTTTTAATAGGTTTTTGGCAAATTGTTGTATGAAAAAAAAAATGTAGAGTATAATGAAACAGTTAAATTTTCTAGGTAACCAAAGAACGAGGGGAACAACTGGCCATTGAATATGGCATTAAGTTCATGGAAACTAGTGCAAAAGCTTCAATTAATGTTGAAGATGCATTTTTTACCTTAGCGAGGGACATCAAAACAAAAATGGAGAAGAAATTGGTATGTAACATTTATGTGCACTGCTAGATAAATAGAAATATACTATTCCATTACAGTTAATATTGCTTTAGAAACATTTTTAAAATAATATTTTAATTTTGTTAAAAAACATTATTGTAAATTACAGGAAATATTTAAAGGTCAGTTGTGTTTTTCCTTTTTTTTCCCCCTTGTGTAAAATAATTTTATTCATAAATGATAGCTATGGATATTGATAGGAATTTACATTAGCTGTTATTAAGTAATCAGTATTTTTCAACTGCAACTTGTACTTTTCATTGATTATGGTAAATTGTTGTGCAATGTCTTGTCACTTGAATTATTGATGATTTTAGGAAGGGGGATAGAGAGGGTAGGATCAGAATGGGGTCTACATTTAGTACAACTTTTATTCAGTTCCATACACAGTAAGTTACGTACAGTTTTTCCCTGTACTAAAAGTGCTTTTCCGAGTTCTCTTAATTTCAAGGGGGTGTGCTTTGATTATTTTTATAATGGGTCCACGGGATTTGTGAGTGTGCATCAAGAGGTGTGTTTCTTTCCAGTTTCTGGTTTCTTGATCAGAGTAAATGACCAACATCTGTACATTCAGACTGGTGGCCTAGGACATTGGGCAGTTTTGGGTGGTGTGGCTGGCACAGGTAACACTGAAAGTTGGTACCTGGTGTTAATGTGGCATCCCGTTTTGCAGTGGACACTTGTTTCTTTTTCTTGTATTGTGGCGTTACAGGATTTTTTCCAGGTGATTTGTACAAACACCATGTCTTAGGGAGTAACCTTAACACACAATATAAGGAATCACACGAGATAAGGAATATAGCTGCATTACTGTCCTTACAATTATGTGGAGTGATTCAGTATGCACCTTGGCCTCTGTGCGCTATGTCTTCAGCTTAATGCCTGGGATAGGAGGTGATGCCAACTCACTACTGTCTTATTTCATGAAAATTAGGTCACATGTGAAAACAGCTAAAGGTAGCAATATAATTTCAAAGCTTATTTAAAAATCACATTAAATACCCTATCTTTCTTTAATTTTTATACAGAAAGTAATATGTATGTAAAATATGACAAATAGTTTATATTGTACTCTTATTGTGGTTTTGCGAGAAATAATAGATGAAACCTTTCAGTTTTAATGTCACATTTTGCAAAACAAGTCTTAATTCAATGAGGGTTGAATTTTTTTTTTGCATTTTGGTTATTTACCTTACAAACAGAAACACTTAAAATAACACAGTTATTTCAAGTGTGGGTAACCCCTAGATTTGATGACCTTTGTGACACCAGGGGGAGGGGAAGACAAGTTGGACAGCTAAGTGTAAAGACTCCAGTGAGAATTCTAAAAAAAAAATGTGGAAAATTACACTTTTGAAAAAAAAAAGCCATAAATGGTCTAAAAGCAATCTCTTCGGTGTGGTTTTTATACAAGTATTCATCATTATTCCAACATTCAAAGGACCTTCTCTTTATCTATTTAGCTGTTCAATCGGTAATCATCCACTTGCAGTACTGTCTGTGTAATTTTCCTAATCTTGCCGACTGCATCGCTGAATTGACTGGCATGTAATGCACGCTCTTGATGAGGGCTTGAGAGAAACATATGACGTAGCTTACATGTGAATCCAAAGTGTATTGTGAGGAACAAGAATGTGCCATGCAGGACCATGGTTCCACAGACCTTGTCTAGGTCAAACATTTTTACTCCACATACATGCACCTTCTTGCTGTACATTGTACCGTCTGTGATGAGCAATTATTCCAGCAAAGGTGGTGCCATGTGTGCTGCAGCTCCTAAAGCCGCTTTCACACAATGCAGCATACATGCAAAACTCTTGCGAGCTGATGACCTTGTACTAAATTTCATGTGAGCATTTCTCGTGCAAGGTAGATCTCGTAGAAAATGAGGAGAGAGAACATGTCCTATTTTTATGCAAGTAGCATGGATTCTATTGGTCCTCTATGCTGGTTATGTGACCAACTGCATATCAACCAGAGAGGTGGAGTAAATCATAAATTTTGCTGTGCTGAGATGAATCTTTCCAAACACCTTGATGTGCAGAAATCTTAAAATTTGATAAATTGAGTTGAGGCCTTAGATAGTATGATGAAATAGTTGGATGAATACAAGAAATATCTTGTTCTGTTTAATACAATGTTACCCATTTATCATAATAAAGAGATGTGACAAAAGGCATTTGATTTGAGTAAAAAAAAGAATATGGGGAAAACCTATTGCAGTTCTTGTAGTGTTGTGAGAGTTGAAGAAACTCCCATTACATTATTTTTCACAATGTTAATACAAAACCAAGTGTCATAGAGCGTTCATATTAATATTGTCGCTATTAAACTTACTGGAGCCATCAATCAGTCTCTTGCAAGAGAAATTTTGCGACACATTTTCCATGTGAACTAGTTCCGTATGGAATTTGCATAATTTTTTACATAATAGTTTGCATGCGAGGTTCTGTATGAAGTATGCAGTGTGTAAATGCAACTCAAAGTAGTTGGATGAACACCAATTGGAAGACGTTCACATCCACCATTTCTATGTGGGTACTAATGTAGACACCACAATGAACCAAGTTTTACTGATGGAATGGTGTGCTCCACCGAAGATCATCAGCAGAGCCACGATCAGGCATGTTAACTGACCTTGAAAGGTCACCAACCATACGCAAAGCCTGGGACATTTCTGGATAGGTAATTGCAAGCAGCTAACTAAATCAATGTCACTGCACCTATTGACTGCTCTAATATAGATCAAACCCTAGCTGCTATTTTAGACGACAATAGGCCTTATAGTATCTATAAAATTTCACATCAACTTGAAAACTGAATTTACCAAGAGTTGTGATATTGCTTGAGTAAATACTGGACCAGTGGCTGGCCAAGCACCTGTCCAAATAGGAAATGAAATTGTGTTGATTCTCTGGCAACAATTGTGCTCAGATGGTTTGTTTCAGAGGTTCAAGAATTCACACATCACATCGCAAGTAAACTGTAGGGGTGCATCTGCTGTTGAAACAGCAAACAAATGTTATACCTGATTTAAAAAAAATTGTTTGCAATTATGTACTTCTTCATGATCTGAACAGTGTGTATTCATTTTGAGCCATTATTTTGTGTTGTTTAGAAATAGGATGTGATGGAAAACCTTAGGACTCTATGTGAACAACTAACCTACTTTTCAAGGGTTAGTAGATACAAAATAATGGTTTTGTTCATGGAACAGAGGACTATTTCAGAAACAGAGTAAAGAGTGAGAGGAAGGGGAATGAGAGAGAGTGCGCATGTGTGAGCACGTGTATGTGCGCATGCTTGCATGCATGTATGCATACATGCATATAATATTCTTGATTTGTACTTCCTAACACCAGTAAGTTTACTGTTAACCAAAAGCAGAGCATTAAGCAACAAATACTTGTTCTAAGATAATGGTCTTGATCTGTCTGTAAAAGTAAAATCAAGACTATTAAAAAACCTCTAGTTTCATACAATACATGGGGGCAAACATCCAAATTTGCTCATTGACTCGGTACCAATAATAATAATATTTGTACACAGTCAAAAATAGTGCAGAACCTTGAAGGATGTCAGTTTAGACCGTCGTATAGTAATAGACACATTCTGGGGGTAGTATACTTGCTGAGTGTATGCAAGAAAGTAGCACTCATTACAAGTGTCGTGACATACAGCCTGTGTCAGAGCATCATACATTGGTGAATGCATGTTGTTGTTGTGGTGACCTATACTAGATGTATATGTGCCTTTTTAAAATGCAGATTGTATGTGGTTTTATTGGTTTACTGGAGAATCCGTGCACACACTGGCATCAGTGGTACTTCAGTTTCAACAAAAGTGATAATTTAGACACTCCAGCACTGGTAGAGCAGGTTGTGGAGTGTTGCGTCTTCCAGTTGTGTGCCAAGACCGGCACGTATTTACTACTGTGGAAGACCATACACTTGGAGCACAGACCGGAAAGAGTTTGGTAAATAGAGTTTAGGGTAAACGTGTGGACAGTTGGAGTCATTACTGTTTGTGTAGTGTATGTACATATGTGCCTCTAGGGCCATATTCCCTTTCATGCTACAGCACAGCATTAGGCATGTCTCTGCAGTGTTGTGAGACGGGTACACAAAGAATCAGAAGGCACTCTTTAATGTCGGTGATGAGAGTAGGGGTTTGGACTATGTCGTGGGTGAATGAGTGTGTAAATATGTGTTGATTCCCATGTATTAAGGGTACTGCCTGCCTGCAGCTATTTTGTGCTTTGGAGGCCTCGAAATTCATGAGCTTTAAGGCCGACTCTTGCTCACTCACCACTTGCCTCATCGCCTCTATGCACAAAGCGCCCAACTGGCGTGCAGTCTTTCCTTCGGTGACTCGCCTGAACGTGACTTCAAGCGCTGCCCCAATATTTTTATGGCACATTAATAAAGATGGAAGTATAATGCACATCTAAAGATGACTTTGAAATTTATGTATAAAAAATTTAGCAGCTAAAACTGTTTCTGAAAATATCCATTTTAGCCATTTTCGCACCTCAAAAAATAATCCTTGGAGCTGAAATGAGAACGTAAAACTTGTCTTTGGACACAAAACATTTCTCAAATGGTTTTCGTGTTCAGACACCACTACAAAATATACAACAGTTTTATATGCCATTCATGGTTATTTCACGCTTTTCTGAAGCCCTGCTAAAGTTGTACTTTTGGATACCGGTTACGTATCCTTCCGCTACTTGTAAACATAAACACTGCCATGTGACTTCTACGTTTTAACTATCAAATGCTTTGTTTACTGATTTCAGCTGTTCAAAGAATTCTATCATATTTCAGAAACCATTTCGTACAAATGTTCACAATTTAGGCACATAACCATATTTAGGTCAGTTTTATGACTTAAACAATGTCTGTATTGACGATGGTTCTTACTGTTATTATTTTACATTGTTAACATATTTGTTATACACAACACAGGACATCACACGTAATACACTTTAATATTTTGCAGCGACTGTGTTTAACTCTGTTACATTTGCAGGGGAAAGAACTGTAGTATTTAACCTCTTGTTATCTATATGTGTTGGGTTCTTTCGTTAAAAGGACGGCCTCAGTTGGAATAAATATTAAAGTTAAGTAACAACCAGTCCAACGAAAAGAGACCGTAAATTCAAGCACGCAACTTGTGTAACTTATTTTTTGTACATAGCAGCGACAAACTTAAAATATGGTGGCGAACATGCACGCAAATAGATCTACTGTAACTTTTATTCCACTCATATTTCTATGCATTGTTACGTACTGTTTTCTAGGTTTATTTAATTATTTATTTAAATGTATCGGGCTGGGCTTAGTATTTTGTTAGGATTGTGACAAACATTGAAATCATAGAAATGTAAGCATGCTACACAATTTTGTTTCAAACACCTAGGGCAAAGTTACAACGCTGTGATAAATAAACAGATGTGACTTTCAAAAAATTAATTTCCTCATAAAAGCAGTCCACTGTTAAAACGTATAAATTTAGCACGTCCAATATTTACAATCGCACACACTGGCGCACCTTAACTTAAAGGCAACAATACTCTTTCACACACAGCAGTCACGGCGCACGCTACAGTATATTTATTCCTCTGGTGGCTACACTGATTTATCACAACACCGTAACTTGCATAGGTAAATTAAAAAAAACACGTGTACAAACTTTATGTTGTAATTTTAAGTATTTTTCACAAGAAGAGAAACGCTTCATTCAACAAAACACCATGTCATGTCGCCAGTCACCACTTCTGCCAACTTCGGATTTGTAACCGTCCCGCTAACACATCTAAATATATTATGATAAGTATTCAAAAAATATAATCTCATTTCAGTTGTAAATTACAAATAAAAAAATCATTATGTCTGCTGTAAAAAGTATGAAAAATGCTAAAATTGAAAACTTGTTCAATTTTCTTGCTACTACTAGCAGTGCGAAACTTACCGTGAGTGGGAGGGAGGGAGGGACGGAAAGGGAGGGGGAGAGATATGCGCCACTCCCACTCTGCCTATTCAAGTTTCTTCCTCCGACAAAAAAAACACCATGTCACAAGGGCCTATGCACCATAATTTGCGCTGATATATTTAACTGTAACAATGAAACATGTTTCCATCAGTGCTACCTAGAAATTAAATATATCAATAGGCAACGTTTAATTTAAAAATAGCATACCAACAAACTTAGGTTTAAACAATATTTTAACTGAACTATTTCTTGCTAGCCATTGCCAACACATGGCTGCTCTCACTGTTTTTAATTCATATGTAATACCAAGTAAACATTACAAGTTATAGAAGATGCTAAGCTAAAATTTCATTTATTCAAAAAATACTATACTTTAAAGTTAATCACAGTGTCATATATTTGTGTTATACAAGTTATTTAAAAAAATAGGTTGACATGTTACCCCTAGGGGGATTTTTCAAAGGTTTGTTTCAAGAAATCCGAAGAAACCATGAATGGACTATAATCACGTGTTATCTACTAAACCTCTGAAATGCACTTCATGCACCAGCCAGGCAGTGTCCGTAATTGCACATTTAAGAGGATATTATTATTTTTTTATTTTATAGAACAAGTTACATCCATTGTATTCTTGCGAAGTTAAGTGAACTACAGTAATTGTACATTCCCGACTGAAAACTACATCATCTTTAATTATAACTCATTAATACTGCTTCTTGTGCTTATGGATGAAAGAGACCTTCTAAATGGCAAAAAGGGGCAAAAGAAGCCAAATGAACAGAAACTACTCGTTGGCAACCATCCTCTGGCAGCTACTGTCGGTTTTGCTTCATGCAATAGTTTTTGTAAGTATTAGATGGTCTGCAGACAAGGTTTCAACCCTAAACATGTAACAGTGGAGTGGCATTGTATAGAATGTGTAGCGCAAGTCCAGTTTCAGAAAGCAGCAGTGAACTAGTGTTGTTGTATTGTGATTATTAGGCTTAAAGTTTTAGCTCAGTTAAATGACACAACCTTTGGGTTGGCTATGTTATGTTGTCATTGTAAGATTTGTGACCGAAACATGTACTGTATCTCAACATAATTTGTGTATTTGGTCAAAGCTGTAGACATTTTCTTTCAAGCAACATCTGTGAACTGTTTTGATAGGATATTCTTTTGGGAGTTAGGTTTAGTGTAATTTATTTATTTTGGCCTAATATGTTTGTTTATTTTCTATTTCATTGATTCACATTGATTCTGCTGGGCATAACAGAAGGTAAATACGACACCAGTTTATATTCTTAAAGCTGGCATGCTGTTGCGAGTAAGACAGCCTGGCGTCAGGTGTTTTTTTTTTTTGCTATTGTGGCTGCATGAAGGTGTTTTACTTTCAGATCTGGAGTGAAAGCTTTTTGTCATGGCCTGCCCAAGAATTTTTTTTTTGCATGAAAATTATTAAGAACTTGTGAACAGTGAAAAACTAATGAGTGTGTTTTAATGTGGTTGGCCCACTAGCAAAACCTTTTATTTGCAGTGCTGAAGCATAATATACATACTGTTTTATGCTGTTATATTAAAACTTGTAAATATTTTTTTCATACTGCAACACGAATTTTTAAGAACTGTGTCATTCATAATGTTTNATACGGAATGAATTAGTTGTAAGAAAAAACTGTTGTATGCTGCATGCTCGTTGGGACTGAGTGAACCAAGTTTAAAGCATTTTTGGTGCCATAAAAGTGCTATTAGTGGATTAAAAATAAACTGCTTTATACGTTATGACTGCTGATGTTTATATTGCAACGTTATTTTTAGTTAATTTTATATACGTTGTTTTTTACTTAAGATGAACAAAGTTATCAGATGGAGGTAGGACAGATTTCTCCAGTAAACATTGACTTTATCTTGGTTGTGTTGTTAGCCTGTGGCAGTGTGCAATGCATGGTCGGCATGCACTCTGGAGTTCCACGAGTGAACTGAGGGCACCCGTCTGCTTGGTCATGCAGGATGGTTTCAAATATTGCATGTGCAATCGGAGGCTTATGGGACAGTCTGCAATTTGTTGCTGTGGCATTTATATTGAGAGTTGGGTTTCGTTACTCATAGTTGGGCTTTCCGAGGTCCAATTCTACGTAGGGATGTGCTGTTCAAGTAAAATTTGTGTTTATGTCATGCTTGTAATAGTCATAATTAGAATGGTTTTTCACTTTTGTTATTGAAGTGTGGTAATTTAAATTAAAATAACTACATGTTTTTAAACAATATTGAAAGTTAACAGGCAGATAATAGTAGTNGAAGTGTGGTAATTTAAATTAAAATAACTACATGTTTTTAAACAATATTGAAAGTTAACAGGCAGATAATAGTAGTCCATTCATTAATGGTCCAATTAGTGATTACGTAAGCGCATAAGAGGCACTATGCATAATTTCACCAAGAGTGGCTTGCTTGTTATAAATAGTAATTCTAGCCAGACCAATTACCACTATGATTAAGCATCCATGGTCAACTGCTGTGCTTTCCATCGAGGTGGGTTGTAATTAGGAATGTAACGATTCCACTTTTTTTTCGATTCTCGATCTTGATGCTGATCCACTCTCGATTCCAAAAATCGTGATTCTTTTAGTTACAGACAATTACTTTACAGAGCTAAATACTGTATAGGAGGGTGTGAAAATTAATTATTTAAACTAGGCCTACATTAGTAGTAGGCCTATTACTAACAAATAGTATAACACAAACAGTGGGAGCATGTTCATATGAAATTCCAAAAAGTTCAAAAGATGCATATGAGATAATATTGAAAACATACATATATATATAAATATATATACACATATATATTTCGTCTACGTAGTTTATTAGAAAATATTTCCAAACATCACTTGACATGATAAATGTTCACCAACACATGAAATTATTAAAAAGTTTGCAAGAATAGCATTTTTAGTAGTAAAATGTGAGTACATTAACACAAATTTACTCAAACTAACTTTCAGTAGAAGTTTTAACGTCCGTGAACACGCACACTTTGAATCACGTAGTGCAACTGCAGTCACAGCCAAGTATCATCGGGCAGGTTATGAATGCAACATACTGAATCTGAAGTTAATTCCTATATCGATAACGAAGTAAAAAGAAGCTAAGTAAATTAATTATATTTTTTCACATAGCAAATTTGTTTGGGGCATTTTTGGGTTTGGGGCATTTCACGTGAAGTGAACAGCGAAAAAAAAGTGAGGTTCTGAAATTTGATCATATTCTGCCTAATAGTACTTCTGGTAGGTATGAATGTGAACACACAATATGTTTTTTGTATGTTTATTTGGCAAGTTATAGGCTTCTATAAAATTGTCGTAATTGAAATTAGAATTTTTTGAAAGTAGCTTTTCGAATTTAACAAATTTACAATAAAATATTAAACACAGCGACTTATATTGAAGATGTACCGTTCTTTTAAAGTATAAAAAAAATAAAAATTTATGTACAAAACCGGGAGTAAACATTTTAAACCAGAATTTTAGTCACTTCAACCAAATTTAAAAAAAAAAATTTTATTTCAAAATACAGCTTAAAGTATATTAAAAATACGCTAGAAAATTCAAAATGGGATTTGCATTATTTTAGAAGTTATATGGATTAATGTACATACGTATTGCAATGGGCGTGATTTATGGCGCTTGCTTAGGTCGGCTGGTTTGCGCGAAAAACCATACTTAGTATAACTGCTGTGATATCATAATTATAACATAATGTAACAACAGAAGAACTATTTTATTTTGTAATTTTTACAACTTTACAATGGGATTCTATGCTAGAACTGGTCCTTTTTACAAAAAGGTCTCCGGTTGTTGGAATAAAGGCGTGCAACTTTTTAGTTAATGGAATGGTGATTGCAGATGCAAACCGGGGTTGCAAAAACATTCTCTGACGTTGAATATCGTCTTTGGAGCAGTAGTAAATGGCTGTTTCTTTTAAAGATGATTTTGCCCATTCAAATAATTTTATTGGTGTAACAATTGCTCCACTTTAAGGTAACTGTTATGTACAAAACCGGGAGTAAACATTTCAAATCAGAATTTTAGTCACTTCAAACAAATTTAAAAAAAAAAAATTATTTCAAAATACAGCTTAAAGTATATTAAAAATACGCTAGAAAATTCAAAATGGGATTTGCATCATTTTAGGAGTTAGATGGATTAATGTACATACTCGTTGCAATGGGAGTGATGTCTGGTGCTTGCTTAGGTCGGCTGGTTTGCGTGACTGGCATTAAATTAAATGTGTAAAATTTTTCTGTGAAATTCGATATTGCATTACAACTCACAGCGTTATTATTGTCAGTCATTGGAAGGTGAATAAGATTAAGAATTTCCACTTGTTTGCAACAAACATTCTTGGTGTTCTGAACGAATAATTTTCTCAGACACATTCTAAGGATATCAGGGTATTCCAAAACCTTTTTCTTAAAAATTGAAGATGTTCAAGCATTATTTCAGCTGGAAGTAATTGATCTGCAAGCTAATGACACCATGAAGAACAAGATAAAAGAAGGAAACCTTGTTCAGTTTTACAACTTCCTTCCAGAAGAAACCTGCTCTAAGATCAAAGACTTTGCATGCAGTTTCTTGTCTGTTTGGGGCTACATATAGGTGTGAGGAAACCTTTTCTTTGTTGAAATTCACAAAGTCAAAATACAGTGGTAACTTTAGTGTCCAACATTTGAGAGACATTTTACTTATCCAGCAGACAGAATTAGAGCCACAGTTTGACAAAATTCTGGGTTCGTAAAGCAAGCAAAAGCAAAAATGTAGATACTTGCCTTTTCACTGTCGTAGAAACTGGAGTGTTAGGAAAGATGATTGTCTCCTCCTTCCCTTGAATCTGCGTTTGAGAGGATGTTTCTACGTGCAAAATGGGAGATGACAATACTTTTGTTTCAGCTTGCGGATGAGATATTCACTTTGCTCTTCCTCGTACCCNCACGCCCCCCCCCCTCATCCTTTTCGTGATCAACTGGTGATCAACTATTGAATATTACTTTCTTCGCATCCTATTCAACCCCCTCTCTTGAACACAACTCTGTCTATCTATCTTCCTCCTAGGGGCACGGTTGGCACATCAGCTAGAGTGCTAACCTCTCACCAAGGAGAACCTGGTTTGATTCCTGGATTTTCACATGTGGCAATTGTGCTGGTTGATGCCACTGGTTGCCAGGTTTTCTCGTAGATCTCCCTTTCCAACCCCCCCCCCC